>CANXYI012125246.1:0-12022 GCA_948208565.1 Hura crepitans
TATTTATATAAATCTTCTCCATTATAGTGTCCAAATATTTAATTTATTATCTTTCTTTACTTAAAATGCAATTACCATATCTGTATGTCTTTATTTTTATTAATATCTAAGAATTAGGATTGGTAACAATTATATATATAAATATATATAACCAATATCCAATAATTTCTATATGTTCTATCTTAACTTGAAATCTTTTTATTTAATTTAATTTATTTTCCTTTCATTATTATTATTATTATTATTATTATTATTATTATTATTATTATTATTATTTGTCTACTTATTCACATGTAGCATGTATTTGCCTTTAATCCACATAATCAATTTATTTTATTTAAGTATATTTACATATTTGTACACATATTCCCATTTACATATTTTCTTTTTAAAGCATTTATTATATATTAATGGAATTATATAATTACTTTCATACACTTGTATAATCTTTATTTGTGCTTCTCTCTTAGACAATCTCTTAATTTATCAATTACATATTTATTTAGTTAACTCTATTATTATACTTACTTAATTATTTCATATAATTCCCTTTTCATTGATGTGATTATTATACAAGTTATATATATTCATATATCTTACATTTCTTTCATTTTCAATGTGTATATATTCTTCTTTAGCTATTTATTTCTTACTATGTACCTACATTTTTCTTCTCTTAATTGTCCCATTCGTTCCTTAATCCCATTAATTCTCTTAAAATTTCTTCTTATTGCTATATGTATAACCATACCATATAACTTAAACTCTTCACCTTACATACACTTAGGTTTCATTAATTTAGGCTTTCTCTTTTTCATTCTATGTTTTGGCTCACTAATTAAAATGCCAACTCTAGTTATATCATCATTGCTAAGAATATTGTTGTATAATTCCAAATATTTTCATGTTAATCATACCAATATCTCACTTATTTTCTTCACCTTCCTATACTATTCCATTCGGCTTCCCCATGGATTTCACACTCCTCATTCTTTTTCATTGTTTCCTCAATCATACTATCTCATTTAGAACACAATTCCATATGTATGACATTAATTTCATGCAACAAGCCATAAATAAGAAGTTTCACTACATATTACTATAACGCCTATAAATTGGGGCTTCATGAACAGTACCTTTAAGGCTTGAACGGTGTTCCTGAGGAGCCGGGACACCTTTGTGGGGCCTGAGAAGAGGCGTACTAGTCATGAAACTTTAAAGGGCTAAAAAAGGGCAAAAAAATAAATTTAAAAATTTAGCAGAACCAATAATTCATTTTGAGTCGTAAGCTAGTGAATCGTAGCTTTAGATGGACTTAGGCTGGGAATGACCTGATATGTGTCCAGACAGACCTGAAAATATTATACCCTGAAGGTCAAAAATCCATTAAGTTCATTGGTGAATGAATTTTAATTTTCTAAGGTCGTCCAGTAATTTTTTGAAATTTCTCAATTTTCTAAGAAATTAGTTAACCAATTTGCCAATGAAATTTTGACGTGAAATTTTACAAGGCCCTAAATAGTCCTAATTAATGATTTTAAGAATAGACGTAATAATTTTTAGAGGTCTAGATGATTTCTTACAATTGCTTGAAGTTACAACAAAAAATCTAGTTTTTTGGGTAACTCGAGTGCCATATGTCGCCACCTAAGCCACCCACTCACTCATATAAAAACCATGCCACATGGACATCTACCCACTATGCCAAATAACCTACCCCTCCACTTATCTTCCCTATTTCTTCTTCTTCTTCTTCCATTGCCAATGCCAATTCTACCATTTTTGCCACCATTTCTCCACCATGGCCACCACCAATCCTCCACTAAAAATTACTAAAAGTATACAAACTTTAAACTCTATAGCTATTCATAGAAGTTGGAGAAATTGCCCAAAGTTTAAGTTATACATTTGGTGGCCTAAAAATCAACTATGGTGTAAGTGGCCTTTTTCTTGCTTTTTATTTTAGTTTTAGGTAGTCTCTATTATTATAAGAATTACCATGCTTTTAGATTTCAAATTAGAGCCTTGTGTTTTTTTGGTGAATTTTCTAATTTAGGATTAGATTATATAGGTGTAAGAACAATTGAAGAACAATAAGGGAATTAATACATCTAAAGTGTGAGAAAGGACTCAAGAATTCATTAGGTATATGAATTTGATATAACACTAGCATGTCATGATGTAATTGTGTGAATTGTCATGAAAATGTGTATGGAATTGTATGTTTGATCATGTATGTGTGTGGAATGTTGATATAATCATGGCATAAGGTCAATTGTAAGTGAAAAAGTTGAATTAGATAAGAATTAGGTGAGAAAAGATTGTGCAAGTGCATGAAGGTCATATGGTTGAGAAGTATGTCATGATGATATGGCATGGCATGCATGGTATGGCATGTATATATGATGTAAAATGATGGGAAATGTAATGTGTGGCTTGAATAAGGAAGTGTGTGTGAAATTGGTGAGAAAAACATGTGTGTGCGAAATTGGTGGGAAAAAACATGTGTGCTTAGTGTCATTATGGCTGAGAGGTATAGGCATGGCATGTGTGTGTGAATTATTGGTATGAGTGTGCCATGATGTTATTGGCATGTGAATATGATGGTATGTATGTGATTTAGGTGAGAAATACATATGTATGTGCATGATCATGAGTGGTCGAGAGATATGACAAGGTGGGCAAGGCATGGCATGTATGGTATGGCATGGTAAATGATATGTAATGGTAAATCATGTGGTGTGTGGTATGTGATGTGTGAGATATATTTATGGCATGAAAAATGAGTAAACATATGTATAAATATGGCTTGATGTATGGCAAATAAAGGTACTGTAAATGTGTGAAAATGTGGTATAAGAAAATGCTTAAAAGTGAATAAAAGAAAAAGGTAAAATTTGGCTTAACATGGTTACCTAATTTGGCCTAAAAGTGGTAATTATCTTAGTCACTTGAGGGAATTGGATTTAGTGGCATTTTGTGATCAATAAAATTGATGTGTTGTGATAACTGGAATGAGAGATTATATGACATGAAATGGCATGGAAACGTGGCTTGTAATGGCATGAGAAAGTGCTAAATGGATATTGGCAATTGGCCTATAACTGTGTCCCTAAAAATTAAACGGACCCGTAACTGTGTAATTGGAAATGGACCTACGAGAGGGACCTATAGTTGGAACATAAAATGAGCACATAAAATGACCTATTATAGTGACCTAAAATAGACATGAAAAATAACCTATAATTGTTTAAGAAATGACTTATAACTGTCTAATAAAAGTGACCTATAACTGTCCAGTGAAAAATGAACTGATAAAAATGACTTATAACTATGTATGCATAACATGAAAATAAATTAAATAAGTGATATGTAATTGAATTAAATTAATTAATAGACAGTTAGCCCAATAGTTAGACACCCACTGGATGGATTGATCGATTAACTAAGGATTTGTAGCTGCTAGAGGTATTGGTCCTTCTAATTATATCAGTGTGATTTTATGGATGGGTGCAACCACTGAGGTCCTGATATTTAGGCCCTGCACATTCTGATATTGGGAGGTCTACGGGATTGATCCCTACTACCCACCTACTTTATTTTGGATATTGGGAGGTCCTATAGGGCTAATCTCTACTATCCACCAGAATTGCCTAATGTTAATTTTGGGATATTAAAAGGTGCACGAATTGATTCCTGTTATCCTTACTATTCGGCATTAGGAGGTTCTTGTGAACTAATCCCTACTATCGGACAAGGTAGGCATAGCTAACGAGGCCTAGAATGTGGGTCATTGCGCAACTTTGAATTTCCCTTTTGTTCAATGTCTTAAAGAGTCATCTATTTAGGTGAGCTTGAATAATAAAAAGAAATTTAATGAATTAGGATAGTCTGTGATAATAGGACTTATGAATAGATAAATAATAGTATGAGACTGATAAATTAAATAATGAGATCGGATAATAAAATAATATTATTTTATGACATGGACTTCATATGATATGCATGTATGCTTGCATGACATGTTTTATTATATCAAATTCATCACTGAGTTTTATACTCATCTTATCGATGTTCCAGTGCACAGGTAATAAAGATAGAAGCACAAACTTTGTAGATTTTGCAGTATAGTAGTGTTAGCAATTCAAAGGTATATTGTTGTTCTTTTTAATGGTTATAGAGGGCACTCATGTATATAATATAGGTTTTGGGCATAGTCAGCGTGGTAGCTAAAGTTGTATGTAAATATTAAGCTAAAATGGATGATTGTATAAAATGCCTTTATCTAAATGTTTTATTTTCTGTGTTTTCTTATGATTGTGAGCCTAAGGCCCTGTGTGTTACCTGTGATATGTGTGTTAATATTAGAGGACTAGAAGGGTTGGTCCAGGTGTTAATATTATTATTAGAAGTGCTTTTTCATAGGTATATATTTGTGGAAATGTTACTCAGGTAGCCGTCATGTTGCCTGAATTTTTATGGAATTAATTACTGAATGAAAAATGGATTTTTATGGTTGTTATAACCTTTATAATGATGTTTGAGGATTAGACTAGAGTTTTAGGAAACATCTGTTTGATAAATAAATAAAATCATAAGTGTTAAACGAATGAGGACTAGAGAAATTTCAGGATGGGTGACCAAGTGGAAAGTGGCACCGCCTATCAGATTTCTTAGGGAATCAGGTAGGGGTGTTATAATTACTATTGCGAAAATATAAGTTTCATAACATAGGAATACAAATATCTCTTATGCTTAAGTCCATTAATCCTTAATCTTCTCTTCCTTAATTTTATCTTATCACCCTATATTCTCCATCTTCACCAACTCCATAATTGGTCCCTTTATGTGAAATCCATTAGAAATAGTATTAATCACATAATTATATTTAATTCACCAATCAATCATTCATAACTCTAAATTAATCATATAATTTTTTTTCAATTAGAGGACCAACTTACCACTTCCATTTAGCCTTTAAACACTCTTTCTTTTACTTCTTTTCCTCTTCTAAAACCCTTCTTACTCCATGAAATTTTGAAGGATTAATGTACTAAATAAGGAGAACAACCTTTATTATGTAACATTTGGTGTTTATTTAGTAACACATGATGAAAGAAATGGTGAGGGAGAGGGAGAGGGGAGAGTATTTTAGACTTGGTAGGGAGAGGAGAGGGAGGAGGTGGCTAAAAAATGAAGAATATTTTATATTGTTTAAGTATTTATATATAGGATTGATGTCTAGGATTGAAAGAAAGTATTTACACATGGATTGTGAGATTTATTCCATGTATAATTGTCTTTAAAGTATTATTTAATCATTTCCACCTCATTTCATCCCCATTACACTTGAATGGTTAAGATCTTCCATGTTACTATCTGTTTCAAGGGTCTATTTTGATCTCTACACCAATAATTGCACCATTTTCCCATAAATATTCATTTAATTGAATTTATTTCCTCACTTTTTTCTAATAGCTCCCATGCCGTAAAAAATCAAGTCACATGATACTCAGATTATTTTAGTATCAGAATGTGCTAGTTTTTAATTTCTCTGAGCACATTTTCTAAATTTCTCATTCAGTCCTAAATGATTTACTATTTACCATAGACCATAATTTAAACCTCATTTTCAATTTTTAACCTCCTATATAACCTCAAATACTTTTCAAATTGCATTATAATTTATCAAGTGATTAATACCACCTCCTGGTAAGGTTAACTCAAATTGGGCCTCAGATGCACTATTCACAGCTTGATGTTACTATTCATTGGGACCATCTCTTTAATCTCATTCTTTTCATACTTTCATGTTCCTCTTATACCACATTCATGTTTTTTACCCTTTTACAAATGTTTTGCTTATCTTTAAGCCTCTAAATTCACTTTTCCAATTTTATCCTTGGTCATCTTACGTATTTATCATTTTTTCCTTTAGTCATTTTTCACTTTGTTGTTCACTCCAATTGACTCTATTCGATCTATTCATCCATTTCATTCCCCACTTTAATTCTAATTCTATCTTTACAAAAAATCAAATTGAAAGTCGAGGTGTAATAGTATTTCCTGAGGAGTTACCTAGAGTACCACTTGAGTGAGAGGTCTAGTTTGGTATTGAGGTTATGCTTGGTGCTACATCTATGTCTATAACACCTTATAGGATGGCACTTGCTGAGTTAAAGGAGATAACAAGTTAATTGTAAGTTCATATGTCTTAGTGTGTCTCATTAGATAGCACTGGTTTTATTTGTGAAGATAAAATATATGAGTATGAGATTGTGCATTGATTATAGGCAATTGAATCAGTTAACTATGAAGAACAAGTATCTTCTCCTTTAGATATATGATTTGTTTGACTCGGTTGTTCACACTACTTGATTCTATTCAATCCATTTTATTCCTTACATTTCATCTAATTCTAATTCTATCTTTGCAAAAAATTAAATTGAAAGTTGGGGTGTGGTAGTATTTCCTGAGGAGTAACCTAGAGTACCACATGAGTGAGAGGTCCAGTTTGGTATTGAGGTTATGCTTGGTGCTACATCTATGTCTATAACACCTTATAGGATGGCACCTACTAAGTTAAAGGAGCTAACAAGTTAGTTGTAAGAGCTTTTAGATAAAGGGTTAATATGTCCTAGTGTGTGTCATTAGATAGCATAGGTTCTATTTATGAAGATAAATGATATAAGTATGAGATTGTGCATTGATTATAGGCAACTGAATTAGATAACTATGAAGAATAAGTATCCTTTCCCTAGGATAGATGATTTGTTTGATCAGTTGAAAGGAGCATGAGTGTTTTCTAAAAATGATTTGAGGTCTGAGTAATACCAGTTGAAAAATGAAGATGTGTATAAGATGACTTTTAGGACTAGATATAGGCATTTTGAATTTTTGGTTATGCCTTTTGGGTTGACTAATGCACTTACGGCATTCATGGACCTTATGAATCAGGCTTTTCACCCATATTTGGATCAGTTTCTTATGGTTTTCATTGATGATATTTTGGTTTATTCTAATACTAAGGAAGGCCATGATAGGCATATGAGGTTAGTGTTACATAAGTTGAGGGAGAAACTATTGTGTGCCAAGTTTAGCAAGTGTGATTTCTACCTTGATAAGGTAGCTTTTCTTAGCCATGTGATATCAGCTGATAAGGTGAGAGTAGACCCTAAAAAGGTTGAGGTTGGGATAAATTAGAAGCCACCTAGGATTGCTAACGAGATTAAAAGTTTCTTGGGTTTGGCTAGGTACTATAGGTGCTTTATAAAGGGTTTTCCCCTTATGGCATCTTCTTTGACTAAGTTGCTACAAAGGAATGTTAAGTTTTAGTGGAGTGATAAATGTCAAGCTAGTATTGAGAAGTTGAAAAAGATATTGGCTCAGGCTCCTATTCTAACTTAACCCGAGTCTGAGAAAGATTTTGTGATTTATAATGATGTATTACATAATGTTTTTGGGTGTGTGTTGATGCAAGAGGTTAAAGTAGTAGCTTATGCTTCAAGATAGCTTAAGCCCTATAGAAGATCTATCCTACACGCAACCTCGAGTTAGCAGCAATAGTGTTTTCTTTGAAGATCTAGAGACACTTACTTTATAATGAGAAGTGTTTCATCTATATAGATCACAAGAGCCTTAAATATTTACCCACTCGAAAAGAGCTTGACTTAAGGCAAAGGTGTTAGATAAAGTTGCTTAAAGATTTTGATTGTGTAATCAATTACCATCTTAGCAAGGTGAATGTTGTAGCATATGCCTTGAGTAGATAATCTTTAATAGCTTTGAGGGCATTGAACATCCATTTAAGGTTTGTTCGTGATAAAGAAGTCAGATTTATTTAGACAGGTGAGAAAAGCTCAAGAAAAAGATGAGAAGCTGTAGAGTGTGATAAGGCTAATCCATGAGGGGTAGCCAACCGATTATGAGTTGAGAGATGGTTAGTTGTTCAGTCAGAATAGGCTATATATGCCTAATAATGTTGTGTTGAAGAAGTTAATCCTAGATAAGGCCTATAGTAGCTCATATGCTATTCATTTAGGAAGCACAAACATGTATCAGAACCTAACCGTCCATTATTGGTAGTCTAGTATAAAGAAAGACATAACAGAATATGTGACTAAGTGTCTGACATGTCAGCATATTAAAGCTGAACACTAAATTCCTTTAGCTTTACTACAACCCATAGTAATACCTAAGTGGAAATGGAATAAAATCATTATGGACTTTATGGTTGGACTTCTATTAATTTAGAAAAAGTATGATGCGATGTGGGTAATAGTCTATAGATTGACTAAGTTCGGCTCATTTCATATCAACATAAACTGATTATTCCTTGGAGCAGTTAATAGAGATATATGTCTAAGAGATAGTCAAGTTGCTTGGTGTGCCTACTTTGATTGTGTCTGATAGAGATTCGAGTTTCACCTCAAGATTCTAGAAGAAATTATATATAACTTTAGGGATAAAGCTAAATTTCAAGATGGCTTTCCATCCACAGATAAATGGGTAGTCAAAATGAGTCATCCAAGTAATATCTGAGAACTTTTAAATATGTTATGTTATTGTCTATTATGATATGATGTGTTATGTTTTGATTAAGTGCTTGAGGATATGTTGAGGAGTTGTGCTATTGAGTTTGAGGGCAGTTGCGACAAGTATCTATCTTTGATCGAGTTTGCTTATAACAACAGCTACCAATCAAGTATTAAGATTGCTCCTTAGGAGGCACTTTATGATATAAAGTGTAGAACTCCCTTATGCTGGATTCAATTAAGTGAGGATAAAGTATATGGATTGGATTTTATTTAATAGACTAAATTAAAAGTGAAGGTGATGAAAGATAATTTGAGGATTGCCTCAGATAGATAAAAGTCCTATGCGGACATAAAGAGGAAAGACATTGAGCATGATGTTAGGGATAAAGTATTTTTGAAAGTATCACCTTGGAAAAAGGTGCTTTGGTTTAGTTAAAAAAGGAAGCTTAGTCCTAGATTTATCGGCCCATTCAAGGTTGTTAAGCATCCAAGTTCGATTGCTTATCGATTAGCTTTACCTCCTAAATTAGACAAAATCCATAATATGTTTCATGTGTCAATGTTGAGGAAGTACAAATCGGATATATCTCAAGTAATTTTAGTAGAATCTATAGAGTTGCAGCCATATTTGACTTATGAAGAGGAAACAATCAAAATCTTAGTAAGAGAAACAAAAGAGTTTAGGAATAAGTAGATTGTGCTAGTGAAAGTTTTATGGAGGAATCACCAAACTAAAAAAGCCACATGGGAACAAAAAGATACTATGAGACATTAGTATCCTTACTTGTATGATCAAGGTAATTTCGAGGATGAAATTACTTAAAAAGGGAAAGTTGTAATGCCCTACAATGCGACCTAAAATAAATAATAAAATAATTTATCCATATGTGTGCATAAAAATAATTTTTAAGATTTTTAAAATAATAAATAAAAAATATTTTTACAAAAATGATCAAAATGTGATTTTTGAATAAAGGTGATTTAATTAAATTTAGTAATTAAAATATGAATTTTTGAGGATTTAATTGCATAAAAAGTATTTTTATGAGGATTAAAAGTGGAAAATGGGTTATGAGCCTTATAGACCATTAGATGGGATTAAGTGAGTTAATCCTAGCCATTGGTCCCATAGGGTATAAATATCATATTTTTCAAATATAGTTATTTGTAACACAAATGATCATTCTTTTTCTCTTTTACTCTTTGTTCTTCATCTCAGAGTAAACAATTTCATCAAATTGATCAAGGTAACCTGTTCTTAACTAATTAATTTGAGGTGTATTTATTTTTCTACTATATCTAAGTTTTGTATATGTGTTTTTGTGTTGGAATTTTCTATTTTAATTATGGGAAAAGAAGAGAGAGGTTAAAGTAAGAAGGAGAAAAGCCAAGGGGAAGGCTATTATGGAACATTGATGCATTCAGATAAACTCATGCTCGTTGCTTCAGTATGTGCATGAATAATTTTGCATTTTCCCTCTTAATTTTTTGCAATTTTTTTACTTTAAATTATCTACATTTGATGGAATTTTATGTAATTAAAGTGTAAAATGGTTATGCAAATTAAGTGTGTATGTGTTAGATTTGTATGTTGTGGTTTTTGAGTTGATTAGGAACTAATTTTGTGATTATTTAATATGGTTTTGGCATGAGTTTTGCTATTGAAAAATGTAAAAATTTGAGAGGAATATATGTTATTTCTAGGCCTCACGATTATGAGCCTGTCGAGACTTGTGCGACCTTCTTGAGGGACCTCACAGTCGTGACCCCCATGGTGCACATTGTCGTGAGCTCTTCATATAGCCTCAAAGTATATTTTTAAGACTTTAAAACTTTCTTAACCAAAAGTTTGATACTTCCTTTGATTCTAAAATTATTGGCATAAAATATAGGACTAGTATATCATGAATTTGGACTATAATAAGACTTAATATGTGTGCAAGTGAATATGATTGTATGGGACTTATAACTTGTGTGTCATGGAAATTGAGGTGCTATGTATGAATGATACAAGTAATGAACATAAACATCCTAATGAGTAATAGAGTATGGTATAATATTATATGACACATTTTGTGATAAACATGTTACATGTATAAGTTATGAGTTACATTGACCATATGTTGTGAGATTGTGAAGGCATAACATGTGGTAAAGTTATGTCCTAGTGTGTAGTATGTGAAATCATTATGAGGTTGAGAACAATGTGATCTAAGAAATGTTATGAATAAAACATGAGGTTATGTGACCCTAAAATTGTAATGGATAATGAGAATTATTGCATGATAAACTAAAAATAAATAAATTGTGCCTATGTATAGCTAGGCTACTGATAGCATTAAGATAGATTGGCATGCTAATACAGTTGCCAATATAATTTTTTAGTAGTAATTTGTCTTATATGTGATGTCATAGGTACAATCGCATAAGGTCAGCAACCACTGTACATTATGTGAGGCTCTTCAGAGCATATGTGGCTCTCCGAAGCAATTGTGTTTTGTGAAAATAACTACTTATTATAGGCTCATACCATATGTGATATTAAGGGTATAGCCACATAAGGTCAGTGACTGCTGCACATCATGTGTGATATCCATTATCCAGTCTACACTAGTCAAGTGCTACATTGGGCTAATTAAAATGAATATACAAATTTAACTAATTTGAGATACTATGAATTATCAAAATGTGAACAAATAAGCATGTGTGCATGAGACCTAAATTAAGAAGTAATAACCCAATGTGTAAGTATGTGATGTTTTTTAATCAATAGCTATAGTGAGGTTTGAGCATATGCATGCATAGTATACATATGCAACGTATCCTACAAGTAAGTTCAAGTAAGAACATGCATACCTATGTGAGGTCTGTTATTGTAACCTTGGTGCGATAAGATTATTTATATGCCTATGATGTATTGGTTGTGAGGTAAAGAAAAATTGTTCATGCACTACTAATCATTTCACTTAGTGTGTTGGTTTTCCATGCGTAGGTTGTAGGTGTTGATCGATAGAGGTGGTACTATATATGGGACATTTGCAGCTGACTTAGAGCATACATTAGCATTCTATTTACATTTCATGTTTATGTTGTTTAAGACTTTTGTAAATATAACTATTTTTAGATTCTTTTATAAACTTTAACATATCGAAATTCTAGATTTTCAGTTGGTTCAATCAATAGTTTAATAGGTTATGAGTTTTCCTCATATTTTTAGTTATAATTGGTTGTGATGAGATTTATGTGAATGTTGAGCATGTGATGTGATTGTGCATACCAAAATGTGATAAATGAATAAGTTATTATGTGAATGTTAAATAGTGTATCTAGTGCCTAAGGCACACAATTTAGCACTCCTCCATCTAATGACTTCAGTCAATGGGAGGAGGGGTGCCACACAAGAAGTATATATAGCTAGGTACTTGGATATGTTATTAAGCACTTGAAGACATGTTAGTGATTAACAAAGGATTCACCACCCCATA
>CANXYI012125311.1:0-13962 GCA_948208565.1 Hura crepitans
TATTTCATTCTTCAATTGTACATGTCATGTTTTTATGTCCTTCCATCACATACATCATTTAAATTCCATATCTTAATAATTCCCTACATAACCATACATACCTACTTATGCCATGGCATACATGACATACATATGGTCATGCATGCAACACATGCCTACACATCTATACCACATCCCATTCACATCCATATCATCCCATTTCCCTTGTTTACACATCCTAACATGCATTCTACACACATACCCCCATGCCATGCCCATATATCCATAACATGACATACATGACTTATACTTAGTCATGTATATACCACATATATGCACATCAATTTCACATCCAATACACATCCCTACCATCCCAAATCACTAACTTACACACTCTAACCTAAATTTCACAATCACACATACATACACACACATAAAACCATAACTTCCATACACACATATTCATCTTCAATTGCATTTTATCTCAACATATATGATAGGTTTTGAGTAAATTCACTTACCAATCAAGAAGACCCTTAAATCCTCAAGAACTCCTTGCTGTCTAGCCACCATGATGGCTTTTCCACCTCTCTCAAGCCTTCTTTTGGCCTCCAAATGCCTCAATCACCTCACACACATACACACACAAATGTTAGGCATCCCTAGGCATCAAATCACAGCCAAAGTCTAATGAATTCACAAGGAATAGCCATAGAACTCAAACTCACCTGAACACCCTGCCATGGATTATTTTTTACCAGTAATCTTTAGGGATTTATTTCTCCTAATTGAGAGCTCCTTTTGCTGAAATTCTTTCTCCCTTAATCTCATAACATCCCAAAGAAAATATAGAAACAAAAATGGTGAATTTTAGTGAAGGGATGAGGGAGATATGACTAGAGAAAGTGAGTGATGGCGTTTAGGTTTATTCTAGGCAGCTTGAACCATGAAATTTTGGAGAACTTTTTCTCCTAACTGAGAGTTCATTTCCCTCTAATTCTTTTTCCAACAATTCACCAATAGGCTAACTTGAATTTAGAAACTAGAATCAAGAATTTTGGTTTAGAAATGAAGGAGATATGGCCTATTGAAGAGAAAAGAGGCATATAGAATTTTCCTAGGCAGCCAAAATGATTTTTTTTTTCATTTCCTTTTTATTTTTCTTGTTGTTCTAATGAATTTTTGCTACTTGTCCAGCCCCTTGGACACTTTTCATGACTCCTAGGATAGCTGGCTTGGTATGGGTGGGTCCCGTGACCACTCGAACCTTTCCGAAACGGCTCCATTTTGGTGATAGGGCTGCCAACTTCAAAGAATTTTTAAAAATCACACGGTGATTGAAAAAATCCACTGTGTGTTCCTAAAATCCTTGTTTGATCCCAATTACATGCCTATTAAATTTTGTGGCCTAATTCTATTAGGAAGTAGGCGAACTAAAGTTTTGGAAAATTTTAATAGCTTAATTGGCAACAAAACTTCGGGAATTCATAAAATATTCCCTGGACCTCTAAAAATATTCATTCTACTTTAAAATCCTCACTTTGGGTCATGAAAGCCTATGTAAAATTTCAAGTCAAAAGTCAATAGTTGACTTTCTTACACTATTCACCTATCGGAATAAAATATTTCAAAAAAATATTAAATGACCTCAAAAAATTATAATTCCTTCTCCATCATACTTAATGGAATTTTTGAGGTTCAGGGTATGATATTTTTGGGCCCATTCGGGCACTTCCCGAAGCTATCCCGACCCGATCTCATTTTATCTCCACAAAATCTAGTTCTTGACCCGAAATGAATTATTGGTTCTACTAAATTTTAAATTTCATTCATTTCACCCACTTTTAGGCCTGTTAAAAGTTTCATGGCCAATTTGCAAATCAACAGGCTTAGAATGATGCCCCGCATAGCAGGAAACATCCCTCAGGCCTAAGAAACACTGTTCATGAAACCTTAGCATACGGGCGTTACAAGGTTAATGTAAAAATATTATAGAATTATACTTGATAGTAAGGAAATAGGGTGAATTGTGTAATGGGAATAAAAAAATGGATAGAGATAAGGTGAATAAGTAAGAAGGATTTAACAATACTTGATGTTACTAGAGAAACTAAAGTATGGAAAAGAAGGAAGCAGTAGAAGTAAGTAGCCTAGTAAACACTTTAAGAAGAGAAGAGAAGTGAAATGGATGGTGATGATAATGATAGGCGACTGTGGAAGCTCTAAACCGCCTTAAGAGAAATCTAAACCAAAGAAATTACTCAGTACTGGACTAGAGATGCATCTAGAAAGTTTAGATATATGAAGATATAAAGGGTTTGACCTTAGTGGAAAGAAATTAGAATAGGAATATTGAAGTGAAAGGTTGAAGTAATTAAACATGTGACTACTAGAAATTTCGATGACGAAATATTTTATAAGGGGAAGATTTATAATGCCCGAAAACCCAAACCATGTGAATAGTATTTTTTGGGCTTTAATGATGTTCCTTATGGTACGAGCCGTCATTCTATGTCTGTTAACTAGCATATTAGCCAGAAAGCCTTGACTTACTCGAAAGTGGTCAAAATGAATGAAATAAAAATTTTAGTAGAACCAATAATTCATTTTAGGTTAAGAACTACTATTTACGGAGATAAAATGAGGTTAGATCAAGATAGCTTTGGGAAGTGTCCGGATGGTCTCGAAAATATCATACCCTGAACCTCAAAAATTCCACCGACTATGATGGAGAAGAAATTGTAATTTTCTGAGGTTAATAGATATTTTTTTGGAATATTTTATTCTGGTGGGTGAATAGTGCCAAAAAGTTAACTGTTGACTATTGACATGAAATTTTATATGGGTTAAAAATAGTCTATGGTGAATAATGACTCTAGCTTCCGAAGGGGTCTCGAACTGGAATTTTGCAAGGCCCTTAGTGGCTATAATTGAGAATTATTGGGACTAAAATAGGAATTTTTGGGAACCTATGGAATATTTTATCAATTTTTTAATGAAAAACTGACATAAAAATACTAAAAATGGGTTTGGTGGCCATTTGGTCTAATCCAATGGGTCCAACCCATCACCCATAAGAGGTTACACATATGTGTACACCACACATGTGACCATAACTCCATCTTCCTCCTCAAAAGCTCTAAGCTGATGCCAACCATGGGAAAACCACCATTTTTGGCAAGATTTCTCTCTCCTAATCCCACCTAAATCACATGAAAAATACCTAAAATTAAAGCCTCCATCCATCTTAGGTGTTAATTCCACCATTAATTTGAAGAAAGGAGTCCATATTGGGAAGTTTTCACACTTGGGTGAATAGTGGCCAAAGTAGGAATTTTCAAAGGTTGGGAACTATTATGGAAGTTTGAGATATGGTGGTTCAAGGTAGAGAGAGAGGAATATAATGGCTTTGGAGTAACTACAGCATGATAAGGAGTCTATTGTAAGTGAAGTTAACTAAAACTTATCAAGTATGATGAGAAAAACATGGCATAGAAATGTGGGTGTGTGTATAGAAGTTAGGGTTCCATGTGTGTGCATGTATGTAAGCATGTGAAATGCATGATAGAAGATGTATATTGATAAATTAGGATGATAAAGATGTGATTTTGATGTGAATTAGATGTGTATGTATGTGTTGCATGCATGACAACATGTATGTCATGTATGCCATGACATGAGTAGGCATGTATGGATGGTTGGTCTGTGAGTATGGCATGATGTTATGATGGGTGACATGCAAGACTAGGTGCATGGCATGTATGTCATATTATAGATATATAGTTATGGTATGATAATGGATGTATTATATGTTGGCATGTGAAAGTAGAATGACATTATGATGTATGGTATGTGAAGATTATAAAAATAAGGTGGTTAAGTGAAGAATTATCAAAACAGGGTACTTGAATGATGTATGTGGGGGAAAGCTATGGAAGCATGAGAGGTAGAATGTTGAAGATAGAAAATATTGCATATGAAGTTCTAGTTAATGTAATAAATGTTAGCTAGGTTTTAAAATGCACTTAATGACTTTATAGGGTAAGTTAGATGTAAAATAATTGGATGGGGTGAGGAGATTTAGGATATAAAGGCTTGAGTAATGAAAAGGAAATTAGGTTAATAAATTAAGAAGAAAAAAAATAGTAAATGAATAGTAGTCCTTACGTAAAAAGGGCCTATAACTGTATAAGTTCACAATAACCCGTAGCTATCCGAGAAAATATGATCGGACAAAATAAAATAAAATCTCTATCTTTTTAGTTTAGATATAACTTGAATAAATATTTGATAGAAGAAAAAAAAATAAATTGGGCTAAATGATAGGCTGAATGAAATACAGAGCAGATAAATGACTAAATGGCAGAAGAAATAAAGTAAGAGGAAATAAGGAGAAATTATCAATGGATAATAAACTATAGAGAAAGGTTAAGAAATTAAACTTGGGAATATTAATGGTTTCAGGGCATGAAAAAGAGGGCCTAGTTAATAAGGATATAATGATTTATAATGGAGTAGATTCCATAATGAAGGTCATAACAATTATTAGGTAATTTATCAGACTATGTAGAAAATAAATATTATGAAAGAATAGTAATAATGAACTAACGGTATAAAATCTAAGCACTATGCTACTATACAGTTATGTAAGAGTTAGGTAAAATAATATTCATGGAATGATCTATTAAATCTTATAGAAAGGAAGTAAGATTTTTTAAGAAATGATAAGTTATAAGGTAAGTATATAAAATGGATGGATAAAGTACCGTGGAAAATGACTACAGGACTATTTAAGGAAACTAAAAGGATATTTAATGGAAATTCTTTAGTAAAAGAACTTAAAATGATTCTGAAGAATAATACATCGTTATGGATAAATTTAATGATGAATTTAAAGGCTGTAAAGGAAAAATATTAAATGAGAAACTCTAGGAATTTATGATTGTTCATACACTAGATAGGTTGATCGGTCAACTAGGGAGTAACAGATTTTAGAGGCTGACTCTGTGTAGCTTTTAGCCTATGTATAGCGGATGCAGCCACCTAGTTTCTATGATGAGCCACTACACTACAAGCATGTACTTATTAGGGTGAGTGCAACCACCTAGGTTCTATGAGGAGGCACTACACTATAGGCTATTGTTATGGATATTAGGGGTTGTCTACGGATGGATCCCCGAGTATCTACTAGTTTAGTATTAGGAGTGGTTTACGGATGGGTCCCTAGAGTATCAGATGATAGTTGTGTACAGATGCTGAGGTCCACAATGTGACTACAACACAAGTTTACTTCTTATTTAGTCCTCAGACTATGGGGGTTAGTGCAGTAACTGAGGCCAGAAATAAGGGCCACTACATATGGTGATCCCATTATCTAGTGGCTAAGAGTTCTTTCCGAATCCATGGGGATAAAGGATAAATAAAACCATTTAAATTGATGCAATGACAAAGATTAAGGAACCTACAGCATAATTTACCTTAAATGAGTTAATCCATGAATAAACATACTAAAGTTAAAGAATAGTTGTGAAGGCTGAGAGTAAATAAACATAGGGAAGCTTAATGAAACTACCTAAAGGAATAACGGATAGAGGCACTAGTAACTGGACATGAAATCATTAAACGAGATAAGACACTGGAGAAATTCAAAAAAATGCTAAAAGATAGTAACAATATATTTATATAACCAATAGATGGAACTGAGTCGAAAGGTGAAGATATACTTGAAAGAGATATATAAGCAGGGGATTAATATGGATCTAGTAACTAAATCATGGTAATAACTTATAACATGTAAAAGTAGCAATATGATGGTAAGAATACACAACTTATAGAAATGATAATATGATCCCTTGGAAGAATAATCACATAATAAGAACTTAAGGATAGGTTTTATAAAATTTATAACCAATACTATTAATAAGTTTTTGTGTGCTTGCATGCGATATAGTACATGATATGTTTGGTTAAATTCACCACTGAGTGTATACTCAGCATGTCGGGATTCTGATGCATAGGTGGTAGATTTAGGGAAAGTGATGCAGACAATTTGCAATATATCCAATGACTATCTAGGTATGACGTCATATGAGTAAATTGAATAGTAGAGGCACTCGTGCATGTTATTATGGGTGACTGGATATTAAGATGTGTAGTATAGCTAAGAGAGTGACTTATGATAATAGAAAAAGGATATTTGTAGTTGTAATAACAGAACAGACTAATATTTAGAGATAAGAACAAGAGTGTAAGTAACATATAACCGACGGAATTACCTCACACCATAGGAGTAATGAATAGAGAAATAGAGGCTGAATAAGAGAAATATACATAAGAGTTAAATGAAAGGCTCCTAGGGAATTCCAATGATGGGTAACCTCACGAGAAGTAGCATGTCTTACCTATTTTCAAGTAAAAATAGGTAAAGGGTGTTACAATCTGGGGAATTTTTATTTTTTTGGTCTGTCCGGGCACATCCTGAGTCATTCCCAACCCTAGTCTATCTAAGCCTACGGTCCACTGGATTTTGGCCTAAAATAATTTATTGGTTATGGTAAATTTTTAAATTAAGTCATTTTCATCATTTTATGGCTAGTCAAAGTTTCATAACCAATACGCCCTACCTCAATCCATAAGATTCATGAATTTTTACAAGATGGCAACCTTTAAAGCATGGTTAATGTGTCATATGCTAGTATTGAATGTATATAAGTCTGTATGAACTATATTTACAATGCATGACTTTATGAGATCATATGGTGTATAAAAACAAGAAAGATACAAAGTTTATGTCATGTAGTAGGTGTAATATAATGTTATGCATGTTTATAAATAAAAGGATACGTGTTAGGTGTACAAGGATAAACACAAGAAGTATCCCTTCCAACCTTATTACTCGTACACATATGGTCTAAGCAATTCTTCCTAGGTGGGCTTACCTAAACATCATCAGAGGATGCATAAGTTTAACATTATGGGTCTAATTGTGCCCGATAATCTCTCATATTTAAAGCACATACAACTATAATGGCCTATGACATTTAAGTCTTGTTTAAGGTGAAATTAGGCTAGGCCTATTCTAGATAAAAGGCAAAATGGGCTTGGCCCCACTTCAAGTAAAGTTAAATGTAATAGGCCCATATAATAATCACAATGCAAATCACAAGCACTTAGGGTCATACAACCTAGGGAAATTATTAAGCTTGACTATATAAGCTTATGGCTTGGTCAAAAAGTCTTTTATGTCTCCCACAATCTAGGGTCCCTTCTAACGAGTCTTTCTAATCAATGATAGTAGCGATCGATTAGTTCACCGTTTCATATACTCGAAGGTAGGAGGCTTATGAGTGATAGGTATGCTAGTAATTCCCCATTCTAGAATGAAAAATGGGTTCATGGTTTGTAACACTATCTAAGGTAAAAAGGAACACAATTTATATAAGATGAAATGCATGGGAC
Source organism: Hura crepitans (assembly GCA_948208565.1). Classification (NCBI taxonomy): domain Eukaryota; kingdom Viridiplantae; phylum Streptophyta; class Magnoliopsida; order Malpighiales; family Euphorbiaceae; genus Hura; species Hura crepitans. The sequence continues at coordinate 7,438 of CANXYI012125311.1, forward strand.
AAATAAAAATTAAAATATTAGATTGTATATTATTTGGGCACTTTTGGATTCAATTCTCAATCTCTAATGGAGTTGCCACTGTAAAATTATTATATTTTATTGGGGATAAGGTAGTTACTGTATGGAGTTACCACTTGGCTCTATACTAGGATCACTTATCATTTACTTAGAAAAGGATCAGAATCAGATCTTACTTATGCCCTAATAATACACCTTCTTTTAAATATTAACATTTATCAATCATGTATCATGCAAACAAGCATTATAATTTAAGCATTTATGTCACCTTTTCAGTTAGAGAAATAAGTTGCAAAATTTAGAATGTAGAACAAGCATAAATGTATATTAAACATCAAAAAATTAGGTCATTTGATAGTTGTGGTTTGACTTAACAATTACCCATAATTCCATAGGAATTGGTGGTAACTGTCCAATGCCCATCTCTAGGAGATTGGCCTTGGTTAAAATACTGTTATGTGACTTTTATTAAAGAAAACTAAAAATCATTTTATTAAGAAAACATCAATTAATTAGGTAGAAAACCCTTTATGTGAGGTCAGACATCTATTGTTTAAAACAAGTTATTAATCTACCTATTACAACCCAAAATAATCATGAGAATTAAAATGTATAAAACCAAATAAAAAAATAAAGAATAAGCTATTTACATCCCATCTCTATATCATCAAGTCCATGTGAGGTCGGTATGGCCTCTATTCTATGTCCCTATAGACTACAATATAAGGCTTAATACGGGCTCTAGTCTATGTCCCTACAGACTATAATATATCATGGTTAATATGTCTATCCAGACCTTTAATCTATCATGAATGAGCAATTTTACACCACTCAAGGTAAAGAGGTTAGTAACACAAAGAAAAGTCCATAAGGACCTAATAACATAATGTTAACATCATGTGTAATGCAAATATGATCAATCAAGATACATGCTGAGATAATGGTTATAACTATGAGGATGTCAAATTAATTATACAAAGGAAAATGTGAATGTATCATACTAAAATTCATAAAAGCTAGAATTTAAAACATGTGTCTATGAAGACTACATTCCTTGCAAAAGGGAGTCCGTGCGAACTACAAAATAGGTTAAACATGTATAAATTACACATTCCTTGTGAAAAGGAGTCTGTATAAACCACACATTAATTCTAGAATATCACTAATATGCATAGTAAAGAATACAACAATGATATAATATAATAGCATATAAATATGTCAACATGAAGAGCATAATCCATAGTATACAAAGCAAATAAAAAACTACTATCAAACAAGAGTTCGCACGGACATCATAATGCACACATATCAATACATTTGGTCTGTACAGATGTTATCATGCCTTAGGATAAGTTTGTCTGATTAGGATGTCAATTATAGAATGATGACAATAGTTTAATAGGCAATTACATTACTAAATGGCTTGAAATAATAACCTACTCTTATAATCATTATGGGGATTACATAGAATCACCTCAAGTATGATCAATCATAGGAGATCTTAGGTTTGCAGGAGTAATATGAATGAATAAAGACAAGTGCAATGACTGTAAGTTGAGGCTCTATGAACAGTACCTCTAAGGCTCGAATAGGTATCCCGGAGTGCCGAGTCACCTTCACAAGGCTCAAGAAGGGCATACTAGTCATGAAACTTTGACTAGTTGTAAAATGATGAAAAAAATTAATTTAAAAATTCAATAGAACCAATAAAATATTTTAGGCCTTAATCTAGTAAGCCATAAGATTAGATGGATTTGGGCTAGGAATGACTCAAACAGACCTAAAAATGTCACACCCTAAAGGTCAAAAATTCCCTTGAGACCATTGGTAAAGGAATTTTAATTTTCTGAGGTCGTTTGCTAATTTTTCAAAATTTCTTCATTTTCCTAATTTTTAAGGAATTAATTAACTGACTTGCCGATTGAATTTTGTTGTAAAATTTTACGAGACCTTAAATAGGCTTAATTGAGGATATTTAAAAGAAATAGAATGATTTTTAGAGATCTGAGTAAATTTTAAAAATTTCCAAAATTTTTAGCAAAAAATCAAGCATTTTTTAGATGCTCGGGAGACATGTGTCACCACTCGAGCCACTCCAGCCCCACTATAAATAGTGGGCCATATGGATATTCCATTACTTGGGAAATCAACACCTCACTTCCACTATTTTTTCCTCCTTTATTTCCTTTTGTTGCTGATGCCACTCTCCCTTTGCATCCCCTATTATTGCTTCAATTCAAGGTTTATTCTCACAATTCATTCCATTAAAAATCACATTAGTTAGGTAGAAAACATTCTCTTAAGCTTTTGACCACCATAGCTAATCAAGGAAATGAAGAAAATTTATGGAAGTTTAAGTCTACATAAATGGTGGCTAAAAATTCAATTCCTTATGTAAGCTATTTCATCCACTTTTTATTTTATTTCTAAGGGGATTCCATCATTTTAAGACCACCCATATTTTTAGATTTTCAATTGGAGGCCTATAAAATTTTTCATGAATTTTCTAAGTCAGATGGGTGTGTATATAGGTTTAGGAAAGAATGATGTGCAAGAAGGGAAATAAAGCCTCCTTAGTGTAGGAAAAACTTCTAAAGTGAGATAGGTATGTGAATTTGATTGAATAAAAATCATGCCCTGTTAATTTTGGATATGGTTTGTCATGAATTAGTGTATGAAAGTGTTAATTGGACCATGTATTATGTAAGAACTATGGATGCAAGCTTAATTTGATGTTAGTTAGGTATAATTTTGATGGTTTATATGTTGAATTGATGGAAAAATAGGTGTAAGGCTATGATTTTATTTTGGTCGAGAGGTGTGGAATGGGACATAGCATTGGGTTGCTTTATATGGCATGTATATGTGGTAGAAATTATGATGTAAATGGTGTATATAATGGGAGATAGTATTTGTTGGCATAAGAATGTATGTGTATATGGTGAATTTGGTGAGACATTGCATGTATGTATGTGTTAGATGTGTGGCTGAGGCATGTACAAGGTGTATCTTAGAATGGCATGTGTGGTCGAGACATGTGCATGGTGTGTTATGGCCTGGTATGCATAATATATCATGTGTGCATGTGTGTGTATTCTATAGTGATCATATATGACATGTATGTGTGATGAACTATGGAAAATGCATATGCATGCTTATGTACAAGCTATGGCTAAGTGGTATGTATACGATGGTGTGGTATGGTAAGTATGGTATGTTAAGGTATGTGATATGCATGGTTGGCATGATATCATGAGCTTGTGATGGATGGCATAGAAATAAGTATGAAATATGTGAAACCATGCATGAAATGTGGCATATAATATGACAAATTAGTGCAAGAAAAAGGGATTAATAATTGGTGTAAGAAATGGCTTGAAAGTGGACTTGTAAGGCATAGGTAAAAGTGACCTATAATTGTCACCTATAGTGCCATGAAATGCAACATGAATTATGGACTTTTGTGTACTTGATTTAAATGGCAAGGTGACACCATTCTTGTTGCTTTATTATATTAAAGGGAATGAAAGTAATTGTAGCATAGAATGCCATGTCAATGTGGCTTGAATTGGCATGGGAAAATGCCTAGTAAATAGTGGAAAATGAGTCGTAATAGTGTACTAGAAAAGTAGAAATGACCCGTAACCATCCTATAAAATGTACATGTGAGAATGACATGTAATATGACCTATAACAGACCTATAATAGGGCTTGAATTATGATATGGAACTAACCCTAAAGTAGACTTGTGAATGCCTAAGTAAAGGACTTAAAATTACTCGTTTAAAAATTAGACCTATAATTATCCGATAATAAGACTGACCTGTAACTGTATAGCTAATATTGGACTATAGAAATTAAATAATAACTATCTATTATTAGGTTGTAAATATTCAAAAATGATGATCAGTAATAAAATAAACATAAAGTAGAGACTGTTGCCCATTAGCTAGACACCACTGGATGGGTTAACTTGTGATCTAAGGATTAGTAGTTGCTAGATATTTATCTATTTATTAGTTTAGGCTGGTGCAGTGGTCACGGTCCATAAAATGGGTCATTGTACTATGTCATGATGATTATATCCATTTGTTTATTAGACTAAGCTAATGCAGCAGTTATGGTCCATAAGATGGGCCATTACACTATGTTCTTGATATTACTGTCTATTTACCATACAAGGTTAGTAAAGTAGTCAGGGTCCACTACATAGGCCACTACACTATAGGGTAGAAAGTATAACATAATTATATTTTATTTGTTTGTTTATCAAACTAGGCCAGTGTAGTGGTCGGGGTCCATAAGATGGGCCACTACACTAGGGCTGGTGCAGAGGCCAAGGTCCAAAATGCATGACCACTACACAGTTTAATTTCCCTCTTGGTCCAATATCTGAAAGTGTAGTCTACTAAGTTGGGCCTGCTTAGTGAATTAAATATTCTATTTAATGACATATAATAAAAATGCATGAATTAAAGATAGTGTAAAATGGCTTAACTTTACTTAATTAAATTATCAAACTGGTTAATAAAGTAATATTATTTTATAATATGATTAACAAAATTATATTATTTTGCTAAATGGATAGTATGTATTGCATTCATGCATCTATAGCATGTCTACTCATTTATGTGCTTACTGTAACATGTTTTTTATTATTTCAAATTCACCACTGAGTTTCATACTAAGCATACCAGTGTTTGGTGCCCACATAATAGCAGGTAGTTATTTAGCCTTGAGCTTTATATAATGTAATAGTAGAGACACTGTAGGGTATAAGATTTTTTTATTTGTATTTTAATGGTTTTAGTAGGCACTCATGTATATACTATAGGTTCTGGGTTTAGCAAGCTTAGGAGCTACTAGTGTCTACAATATTAAGCTAAACATGTGATGTATATAAATAGGCTTGTGAATCTAAATGGTTTAATTTCTATCCATCCTAATATTTATGGGCTTGAGGCCTGAGTGATGATTAATTGTTTTATGATTGATATGTTGATGATGATGGAGGACTATATGAGTCTAGAAGGTGATAGGAGAAGCAATAGTGGTTATTAAAAGTGTTTTTAACTAGTCAAAATATTCAAAATGTCACCCGAGTAGCCATTATGCTGCCCAAATTTCTATTGTATTTACAATAGCTTGATAAATAGATTCTAGGATTTATTATACTCTGAATGATTATGTCAAAGTGATAGGCTAAGGATCTAAGCAGTAGCTATTTAAAATAATAAATAATCAATAAGTGTTAAGGAGAGTAGGCTTTGAGCAATTTTAGGATGGGTGACCTAGTGGGAAGTGTATCGCCTATCGTGTTTCTTCATGAATCTAGTAGAGTATGTTATAGTGGGTGGTATCAGAGCATAGGTTAAATGTTCTTAGGTGTTTTACATAGGTGCCAGTGTCTAGGAATTGATTTCTTTGATATGCTACACTACAATGAGGTTGATAGGTTTTTTTATCTTTTATAGTCAATCAAGATGGGTGACAGAGTGCTAAAAGAACGGGTGGAAGAAGTAGCCAATTATACTTCTACAACTATACAGGGAGTAGGTACTGTAACCATGCTTAAGCCTAGTGATGCTACACAAAGGCCCTAACCTCTAACATAGCCACAGACATAAGCATCCCTGGTGCTGTTACAGTAGACAGTGGATTTACTCAAACCTATCACAGCAGTAGTTCCACCTCCTCTACTAGCTCCATTACCTTCACTAGCTCTAGTTCCTCCACATCCACCCCTAGTTGCACTATAAAAGACATAACTAGATAGAGTAAAGAAAATGGGGTCTGTAGATTTCCTAGGAGCTAAAGAAGATGATGTAGTAAAAGTAGAGTATTGGCTAGAGAAGATATAGAGGATACTAGAACATGTGGAGTGCACAATATAGGAAAGTTTAAAGTGCACTATTTCTCTTTTATGGGAAGAGGCATTCCACTAGTAGGACATAATTAAGAAGAGAAAGTCACCAGTAGACCTTACTTGGGAGTTCTTTCAATAGGAGTTTAGAAAGAGATATATACTTGAAGCATATAAAGATAAGAAGAGATATGAGTTCCTTGAGCTAAAATAGGGTAGGAGATTAGTGTCTAATTATGAGAAGGGCTTTGCCAAACTCAGTAGATATATAGAGGAATTTATTCCTATTGAGGAAGAAAAAAGCAAGAGGTTTGAAAAAGACCTTAATGTAGAGTTGTAAACATAAATATCCATTACAAAAATCAGAGATAATTCAGCTTTGGTGTTAGCTGCATATGACATAGAGGAAATGGCACAATAAAAGAGAGAGGATTTCTAGAGAAAAAGATAGTTCACTATAGGGAAACCTAGTTTAGCCCCAAGTGCTAGTAAAAGCCAAAGAGAAACTCAGTCTCATATAAGGTATCAAACACATTGACCACATCAACTATAGAGATTTGAGCAAAGTTCAATATTTAGACCTAAACCACCAAAGCCAACTACCAATACTCCAGTAACAGAGGCTAAAAACACACTCCAAACTA
>CANXYI012125481.1:0-10385 GCA_948208565.1 Hura crepitans
AGTCCTTTTTGGTATTTTGTTTCTTTCCTTAAGTTTGTAATGACTGCACTCATGTATATAGGTCATATGGGTCAGGGACACTCACATACAGTATTAGATAGATATCAATATGGTAGACTACTGAATTGTATTCTGATAAAAATCTATATGGTGTGTGAATGTACGCTGATGGGTCTCCGACCCGGTGATTCATGTATATAATTTGAAATGTGTTGTGATTGATGAAACGTTGGAGGACCAGAGGGTCAAAGGATGTTGGGCATGGTGTGTAATTTATTAAAAGTGTTCTTTTACAGGTTTAAAAACTTGGCTATGCAATAAAGCAGCCGTTATGCTGCCCGATTGTGATTAAATGTCTAGTAACATTTGAGGATAACATGAATAGTACCTTACTAGGGCGTTGGGAAAGGTGAATTAGATTAAACAGTCCAGTGACACTTCTTGCCTATTCAAATAGAATGGGAAAAAGGTGTTACACAACCCCTTCTTTAAATCCTTAAGCACACTAAATAACTGATAATATCTAGAATGGTTTTCAGCTATAATCGTTATATATTTGGAGAAGAATATGAATAGGTATACACTTGCTCAAAGGAATGGAATATCTATGTAACCTTCAGCATAATCCAGTAGTGCATCCAGAGAGATCGGCTCTCTTCGTGACACCCACTGGGTTGCTAAAGACAGCAAAATGTTTAATATGTCGATGGCCTCATATGGATAATGGGGAATATAGGTTGGGCAGCAAGGTAGAGTGTCAGATGAATAAGATATGCGCAAAATCATAGCAAATTCCTCAAACAAGGGGCATATCTCTTTATGAGAAAATTGAAAACATGAAAATGCGGGTTCCAAAATTAAGTTGCTGCTTTGAGAAAAGTTTTGTCAAGCTGAACCCTTTGGAGGAACTTCAGCCCATTGGAAGGTGCAAAAATGGGAACTGCCCATTTAGAAGGGAGATCAAGAATTTTATGAAGCCTTTTGAGGAATTCATCACTCATTGTTGCAAGGAAGAAGATAAAACCCAAGTAGTATGAATATCTATGCATGCATTAGGGTATTTATAATTTTAAAAAGTGAAAAAAGGAACATCATAGTCAAAAATAGGTGTTTTAGTTAGAAAATGGGCATTTTCTGGTTGAAAATGACTGTTTTAAGCTAAAAAATAGGCGTTTTGGGATTGGCCCAAAACAACCCTTTATATGCCTTAAAATGGTTATTTGTTATCAAGAAAACGACCATTTTCTCCTCTAAAAATGACCATTTTCAAGGCCCAGAGTGCCTATTTTCTGAGGCACAATGCTTGTTTTCACACCACTATATAAACTGCATTTTTTTTTATGTTTGTCATTTTCTTACTCTTTCTTAATCCTTGCATCTAAGCACTACATATATATATATATATATATGCATACACCATGCCACCTCACCAATATAGTCGTCCATGCCGTCAACCTGTACCCAAACATTTGGTCGCATTGGGTTGGCTTATTGATGATGAAATAAAGTTATACAGACGATTGGCCATCATCGCACAGATGCAGAGATAGTATATATAGACATAGACTTTACGAGACCTAGGCATTTTAGATCGAGTGGATCAGTTGCTTGCCCAGGTAGGGTGGTGAGAGTTCTACTTGTTGTTGTGTGCTACTTACCTTACTATAACACTAGAGTTCCTCAACACCTTTTAGTTTTGGTGGGCTAGCTCGAACGATGTCTCTGCCATTCATTTTGTTGTAATGGGACATAGATATAACCTCTCCTTCTAGTGATTCATAGAGTTATTGCTGCTGTCGATAGATAGGGATACAAAAGTCTCTGGGAGCCTAGATGAGCATTAGCAGTTCATTGGTTGGCTGGGCACCACCTACAACACCAACCAGACTAAGGCATCTGCCATATGAGACCCGGTGAGTAGATATCTACATCGAGTATCGTCCCTTAGTTACCATAGGCGAGTTGGCAACTCTAGTCAACTGAACCGAATGGAGTTATATGGCCTTTGGGCTATGGAGTATGGAGTCTGATTCAACCCACCCTGGACTATCCTAGATCATCTACACTGTGCCTATCAATTCTTGGGCAATAAAATCATTGTGGGAGGGGTTATCACTGCTTTACTGCTCGAGTTAGGTATTCCAAAGTCATTTCTAGGCTAATCTCTTTAGCAGCAGTTGTTGGTTAATTGAGACACTTATATCACTATTAGGAACATAAGACTTGATTCCTGAGCACCCACCAGTTATAGATTATTCACAGATGATGAGTTAAGTCAGTAGGTAGGTAACCCGATGAGTGAGGACAATTAGTTTGCACTCGATTTAGAAGAGCTTCTAGGGATTGACCTGACTCCCAAGAGGCTAGCTTAGAGACAATAAACTGATGAGGTAAGTCTGTCTTCTTTAGCACCACCATCTCCAGCATCAATCGAGTCAATCTTTTAGGGCTTGCAAATTTAGATGACGGAGTAGTTTTAATGCAATCAAGCTAACCTGAGTGCGAGAATTAAGGAGTCTGAGTGGCGGACCTCATAGAGGTTGGAAGCTATAGAAATAGAGATCTAGATGCTGAGAGATTAGTGACAGCCTCCAGCCCCTTAGCCTTTATTCTATTTTTATTCTACTACTTCTACCTATTCATGATAGCTTAAGACATAAAAAAGATTGTACTTAAAAGCACTCATCTACAAAATTAACATATTTTTATGCTCATTGCTTTTTTTATCAGGACATGAATAGAATAATAAAACAAATACTTGCTAAACAGTGACAATGAAAAATCATAAAAAAAAGAGAAAAGAAAAAAAGAAGAAAAAAAGGATACAACAAACTAAATAAATATATAAGAAAAATGAAAAACAAAAAGAAAAAAGAGATAAAAGAGACAAAAAAAAAAGAAAAGAAGAAAAGAGAAGAAATAAAAGACAAATGTGTATGGACTCACATATGCAGCATGCATCCATATAATGAACTAACAAGCTTTATCTCATGATTTTCACATAAGAAGCAACTTAAACTTTAGCCTTCCCAAAGACCTCAAATGCAACTATCAGAACATCGCCTGAACCGTTCAAACTAAACACTGAGCGTAGCTTTATAGTACTACCCAACTTCTAAAAATAGAGAGACTTAGAGAGAGAGAGAGAATGGATCAAACCAAACTAAAAAAGAAAGGGAAATAGATCGAGAGATAGAGAATTGATAGAACTAAACCAAAAAGAGAGAGAAATAGATCAAGAGAGAGAGAGAGAGAATCAATTAAACCAAACCAAAATGAGAGAGAAATAGATCGAGAGAGAGAATCAGTTAAACCAAATCAAAGAGAAAGAGAGACTGAGAGAGAGAGAATTAGTCAAACTAAACCAAAGAGAGAGAGAGAAATCAAAAGGGAGAGAATTGATCAAACCAAGCTAAAGAGAGAGAAAGAGCCGAGAAAGAGAATTGGTCAAATCAAACTAACTCTGGGTGTAGTGCCTTAGCACTACCCAAATCAAATCAATTATTGAGTGCAGATCTATAGTGCTACCCAACTTCTGAGGAGAGAGGGAAAAGAGATATGAGAGGAGAAGAGAGAGGAGAGCAGAGAGAAAAGGGAGAGGAGAGCAAAGAAGAGAGGAAAAGAAAGAAAAGAGAGCGAGAGAGAGGGAGAAAAAGCAAAAAGAGAGAGAGGGGACAACCCAGACACGACCCTTTTTTTGAGAGATCTTCAGGTGCAACATCCGAATTCTACTTAAGCCAACTCAACCCTAGGTGTAATTTTCTAGTGTTGTCAAGACCATACTGACTTCGATCCTAATGTATCTTATGAAGAGATTGCCCTCGAGGTACATGTCCCTATCCTTACTAAACTTTAGGTCACCTCACACACTTTAGAGTCACCTCCTTAAAGTTAGGGGCAAATGTAGACACTGGTTTTCAAGGGCTCTTAGGTTCGGTTTGCCTAATAATGATGAAAAGGACAAAAATCTCAAAAATGGATTTTTGATGTTTGAACTAAAGATCTCAAAATCTTTTAAGAAAAATGAAAATGGCCGTTTGGACCATTCAGCCCAAGACGGGTATTCCCCTGTGCGGAATAGCCATTTGGGTCACAACAGTTAAAACGACCATTTTGCTGATGCAAACAGCCTAAAATGACCGTTCTTATGCATGGAACAGCCATTTTAATCCCCCCTGTTTTGCCCAAAAAGGATGCTTCACCCTTAGGAACAACCGTTTTGGCCGTTACTAAGCCTAAAATGGCCATTTTCACTTAGAAAATGCCTATTTAAGGCCTTAAGGTTCATGCATAAAACTAACTGAGTCATTTTGAGCTAAGGTTGGTCAATTAGAGGAGAGAGCAAATATTTTAGAGAGAGAAACAACACAAAAAAATACAGAAAATACACCAAAAATACAAAAAACTCTCTTTTTCTACATTTCTTAGGATTTCTCTAAAGATCCAAACACCATTTTCGATCTGAGTCAAGATCTTTCTGAAGGCAAATATACTGATGTGTTGACTAACCTGTTTTCTATCCATTTTTCATTTTTCTTTTTGCATTTTATCCATCTACCAATTAGATGTAAATTATTTGTATATATATTTTGCAGTTGTGAAACTGATTATTTTTATTTCATTTCTATCTATGTTTTTATTTTTCCTTCGCATCAAAAAAATATTTTTGGTTATTTAAGCTAATTTTATTTTTCTTTTTATATTATCCATCTACTAGTTAAATGTAGTAATTTATTTGGGCCAAATTTTGTATTTTTGTGACTATTTATTTAATTTAATTTATGTTTGTCTTCGTATTTTTACTTTGCATTAAAAATAATATTTTTGGTTATTTATGCTGATTTTATTTTTCTTTTGGCATTATCCATCAACTAGTTACATATGTTAATTTATTTGCATAATATTTTATATTTTTATGCCCCTTTATTTTTATTTAATTTCTATTTGATATTTCATTTTTCATTCGCATACGAATATATTGTTTATGTGATTGTTTTACGAGTTACCTTGATTATTTGAGGGCTGATTGCTTTCATTATTGCTTGTTTCTTTAGATTGTATTTTAGGCCTTCCTAAAATGTAATTTTTATTTTTTATTCGGTTAGATTGTATTTTAGATAATTGCCTTGTATTTTATTTTTCGGCTGATTTATTTCCTTATATATTCCGTGAATGTTGTAATAAATTAGGAGAATGATTTTTTCATGCGAATGGAAAAATAATTAAAATATTTCTATTTAATTAATTGGTGTTTTATTAATAAAATCAGGTTTAATTTTTCTTAATAAAAATCATAATAAAATTATTTCATAAAAATTAGCACGTGAGAACTAAAGTTCTCAAATTAAATCCATTACCTGATTTATGTATGATATATCTAATTTCAGTTCCAAAATATTCCATAAGCACCAAATTAGGTAGAAAAATGGTTTTACATGGTAAAAGGAAATAATAGTCAAAATCATGTTTCTACCCAATAAATTGGTGTTTTCCTAATAAAATAAATTCTGATTCTTTCTCAACAAATTTAACAACAATAACATTTATTATTCAAATTGACTTTTGAGAACCAAAGTTCTCAATCTATTCTTCCAAATAAAAGTCACCATAATAAAATTAATTTTTTTTCAAAATTGACCTTTCAGAACCAAAGGTCTCAATCCATTCTTGCAAATAAAAGCCATCACAATAAAATTCATTTTTCCAAATTAGCATTTGAGAACCAAAGTTCTCAAACCCATTATCTAATTTTAATAAAAGTCATTATAATAGAATACATTCTCTAAAATTGACTTGAGAGAACTAATGTTCCTGAAACAATCAACTGCCCGATTTTATGTATGTTATTTTGATTTTAAGTACCTATTTATTTTTCTATAAATATATTCTACAATTCCTTCCATGTAAATGTGTGATTTACTTAAATTGCAAATAATCACTTGAGAAAAGGAATAGCGTCATAAATTGAAATTGAATTTTTGTATTAATTTGAGGTATAAATAAGAGTAGGGTTTCAAATCGCCTCTATTTTTGGCTCTACAAGGTATTTCTATTTCTTGACTCCATTTGGTGGTGACTTTTACCTTGTAGTGCCCAACTTGCACCCCCTAAGTTAGTAAAAAAGTGGCAGCCCTAGATTCCTTTAGCTTCCTTCTCGTCTTCGAAGACTCAAGGAGTGAGGCCAAAGTTGAGTCTTAAGCTGCTTCGATTTGGTCATTCTTAGGAAAATCAAAAGGGTCATACAAAACACATGGGTTTAAGGCTAAATCATGCATGTTATGTGACAAGGAAAGAAAACATATTAGTTATGTTGGTTTTACATGTATGAGAGTGCATGAATTATGGTTTGCATTAACTATAGGTTTATGTGTGTATGTGTGTGTGTGTGTGTTTGCTTATTTATGAATGTGGAGGATGATGTGTCCTTTTTGTTTTCTTAGCTGAATGACTAATTCGTAGGTGCATACATGTGTATACCACACATTTGTATGTGTATGGTTCTATAAGTATGTGAAGTGATGTGTATAATTATATAGACATGTAAAAGTGGTGTGTAAACACCACACTTTCAATCTATAATGATAAACAAAGACAGGCTCTCAGGTAATAATATAAAAGATTGTAAGTTTGCATAGACTTTCTTAGTGATGTCCACATAAACCTATTTCTCTAGGTCTGTGATAACCCATTCCTTCCTTAAAACCTATGGCTTAATGTCAGCACAGGCGAGTCCAAGCCCTGTCCATACGGATAAATGTTGCTTAGTCCAAAACCTAGTATAAGGCTTATTAACTGACTGGAAAGGGTACCTAGCCTAGGTTCATACTGACTTAGTGATACAAGTCTTCATGGACTTGTCATCAGTAAAGCCCTCTAAAAGCAAGTTTCTTCCTATTTGGACTAGGATTTAGAATTCTATTGGGACTCTACCATTTTTTCTAAATTGGAAAGGGTTAAACCTAAACCTATAAATACATTACTTTGTGTAACTTTAAAGGGACTTTTTGAGACTTTTGACTCTAGGAGACCTTGAGAGAGTTGCTATAATATTAATCTTCTAGCATACATAGCTTATCGGTGTTTGGTGTAAAAGGAAAGAATAAAACCATTAGCCTTGCCATAAATCCTTGCTTATAATTTCCTACACTCTTGTGCCATTGCTGGAGAGGTGTATTCATTCAAGTAATATTTGAGGTCTATTTCATACTTTGATGTTACTTTACATACCTATGATCTCGAAGGATTGATCAAAAGGGTAGTGATCCCATGTAATCCTCACTTTAATCATAGGAGTATGTTTACATACTGAATTGTTTTATAACATATAATTAGTGATTGTTGTAATATAGTGATTCTATTATCCTTGTGTTGATTATGTGATCTTGTCTATAACGAGTCCGTATGAACCTATCTTAAGGGATAAGAGGTTCGCACAGACCTATATATTGAACATATGTAATATGAGGTCTGCACGTCTATTATATGATAATAGTGTCATGCTTACTATATTTATCATGTTTTAACATAGTCTTTTTTATCATGATTAGCATATCTATGGCATGTTATCTGACTCTTTTGCTAACTAATACCCATGTTAGTATTCTAGAATTAATGTCTAGTCAGTACAGACTTCCCTTTCAAAAGGATTATAGTCTACATGGATATAAGTGTGACCTATTATGTTTATTACTCTATTTTATGGTCCATACAAACTTCCCTTCCATAAAGATTATAGTCTGCATAAATGTTACCTTTGATTTCCCGTGTTTGCATGTACCCATGTTTTGTTTCTTCTTTTGTGCATTCCTCATGTATTCCTTATCTAGTACCATTTAACTCATTTCTTTGAGTTGTATACAAATGAGTCTTCTCACTGGAGTGAAGGTCTAAATGAATAGAATACATGTTTTAGGAAGGAGTCCACATGGACTAATGTTAATGCCTTATGCAGTCTACATGCACTAAGCAATGTAGAGGCAAAACTATTTTGGTGCTTTATTTTATGTCTTTTGGTTTTGTATTTATTTTGCCTTTCGACTTATTTTGGGATGTAATAGCTAGTTAATTAACTTATTTTAGATGTCTAAACCCTAAACTTAATATTAAATGGTTTTCTACATAATTAATTGGTGTTTTCTTAATAAAATTGATTTGAATATTCATTAATCAAAAGTTATATCAAAAATATATTTTAATAAAGACCAATCTCCTAGAGGTGGGAGTTAGGCAATTACCACCAATTCCTATGGAATTACGAGTAGTTGTCAAGTCACTTTGCAAACAATGAATAACCTAATTTATGGATGTATAATTTACATAGTTTATGTTATTGCATCTTTTAAATTCTGTTAATTTACTTCTTTACATGAATATGTGATATGGATGCTATAAATAATGCTTGTATGCTTGCTTGATACGGGATTGATAAATGTTACAATATACATGAATTATAAATTATAAGGGCATAAATAAGATCTAAAATTCTAAACCTTTCTAGTATAGAAGATCAGAGGTCATGGTGCAGAGGCTAGGTGGTGACTTAACTAACCACTCTTATCCCCAATAAAAATATCATTATCTCTACAATGGCAGCTCTACTGGGGACTAAGAATTTTAATCTAAAAGTATCCAAATAATATGTCATCCATATATTCTAACTTTTATCAATCCTATACATCTCACTCTTATATATACTATGTCCTGGATTACTTTAGATGGTGTTATGAACCATTACCTCATTTTTCATTCAAGAATAAAAAAGTGCTAACATATTCATCAATCACAAGCCTTATACCTTTGGGTATGCAAAAAGGTGAACTATTCGGTCACTATTATCCATGATTGGAAAGACCCGTTAGGAGGGACCTCTATTTGTGGGATCCATTAAGCCTTTTTGACTAAAGTTGTAAGCCCATGTAGTTAAGCTTAGCAACTTTCCCTAGGTTATATGACTCTAAGAGATTGCGATTGCATTTGGTTGCTATGCGGGCCTATTACATTTAACCTTATTTGAAGAGGGGCAAGCCCATTGTGCCGTTTGTCTAGAATGGGCCTAACCTAATTTTACCTTAAATAAGAATTAAATGTCATAGGCTATTATCCTTGGTTATGCCTTAAATACAAGAGGACATTTAGGCATAATTAGGCCTATAAATGAACCTATACATCCCCTGATGATGCTTAGGTTATCCTGCCTAAGGAAGGAATTTTGCTTGACCATTAGTGTGGATGGAATAAGGTTGGAAGGGTTATTGTATGTGATTATCCTTGCTACACCATGAGCATGCATTACATATCAGGCATCATTTGTATTTCAAGTTGTTAACGCTATACATGCATCATGTCTAACCCTCTATTTTGATAGCCACCATTAATCCTTCACTCATTGCTTTGTGGAAATGAATAGGCAAGCATCTCACTCGAGTTAGCATAAAACTCGCCATAAAACCTAGGTGAGGAACAATGTCTACTGACAAGTACATGACCAAAACCATGTTTATAGAGGCAATGGCTGAAATAGAGAGGAGGATAATGGCAGTAGTCACGAATGCCCTATCCAACATGCAGAATCCATAAGAGGCATGGCAAACCTCAGGTACTAATAAAGGTAAAGAGATAGCTGGAAAGGCCTAAAGATGACCAGTCTTCAGATGATGAAGTGCTGCAAGTGGTTAAGGTCCACAACAAGGTTCCCCCTCAAAAAATGGTAGAAAATGACTAGTTGAAGAAATTGAATGTTAAAATCGAGCCTATGTCTCATTTGGTGATTAGGGGCAAAGACATTAACCTCAATGACATTAGTCTAAGACTTCATTGATCCATGGCCCACAAGTTTAAAATGCTTGACTTTGGCAAGTTTGATGGAACCTCTAATCCCCGAACTCACCTAAAGTAATATGTTATAGCTATAAGGGCCACCTATTTGATGGAGGAACATATTATGAGCTTGTTTAGTATGTCTCTTGCTGGCCAAGCCCTTGATTAGTATAACTATTAGGAGAGAAGGGTCAAGAAAGATTAGCATGAGCTAGCTATGGCATTCAACAAGCAATATGCTAACAATGCTAGTGTGGAAATTACTTTCAAGGACCTAGAGTTAGTGAAGCAGAAGCTAAACGAGAGTTTCTCTGATTACCTATAAAGGTAGAGGGAGAAGATCTTGAAAATGAGAAATAAGCCTGAGGACATCAATCAAATAAAGATTTTCATAAAGAATGCCAATAGCTATATGAATAGTGGGCTCATTACAAAGGGTATAATCACCCAAGAACAGCTTAAAGACATCGCCATTAATTTAGAGGTGAGTTACCAAAACAAGGGGGTATAAGAGAAATGATAACAACCCCACTTTCACAAGTAGCAATACTTGTGTTGCAATTAAGAAA
>CANXYI012125489.1:0-12285 GCA_948208565.1 Hura crepitans
TGCTCTTACATTTGAGCTTCTATTTCCTGTGTGGCCTCTCCTATCCCATAGTGCTTTTAAAGGACTTTCACCAAAGGTATGGTTTTATTCTCAAGTCCCTTCACCTTTTTGTCTAAGATTCTTATGGGTTCTTCTTCATACAATAAATCTGGGCAAATCTCTACTTCTTCCCCTGATAGCACATGTGTAGGATCTGATTTGTATCTTCTAAGCATAGATACATGGAAGACATCATGAATCTACTGAAGTTCAGTAGATAAAGCTAATTTATAGGCTACTAGTCCCACACATTATGTTACTTTGTATGGCCTAATAAACCTAGGACTTAACTTTCCTATCTTTCTAAACCACAGAACCTTCTTCTAAAGTGAAACCTTAAGAAACACTTTGTATCCCACCTTGAACTGAATATCTTTTCTCTTTAGATTGGCATATGACTTTTATCTATTAGAAACTGCTTTTAACCTTTCCCTGATAATCTTCACTTTTTCCTTCGCATCCTTGATCAAATCTGGTCCCATGGGCTTAGTTTCACTGAGCTCATTCTAGCATAAAGGAGTTATATACTTCCTTCCATACAATGCTGCATAAGGAGCCATACCTAGGCTCGCCTGATGGCTATTGCTATAAGCAAATTATGCTAATGACAGATAGTGATCTCGGCTACCCTTGAACTCAAAGCGTAACTCCTTAGCATATCTTCTAACACTTATTAACCATGCTTCAACATGAGCATAATATCATATACTACTCAACATCAAATTACTCACGTATGAAAGGATTACTTGAATGACTCTTTCTAATTGGCTATCGGTTTATAGATGAAATGCCGTACTAGAACTCAATCAAGTACCCAAAGCCTTATAAAGTTTCTTCCAAAACCTCAATGTAAACTGTGGATCCTAATAAGATATGATTAAAGATGACACTTCGTGCAATCTAACGATTTCATCAATATATAATTCAGTAAGCTTCTCTAAAGAGTAGTCCATCCTCACTAGAATAAAATGAGCTGTCTAGGTTAATCGGTCTACCATAACCTATATTAAATCATATATACTCCTAGTTATAAGCAACCCAACAACGAAATCCTCAGTGATTTTATCCCATTTTCATTCTAAAATTGCTGTAGGATGCAACAATCCAGATGGAACTTGATGTTTTGCCTTTACTTGCTGACAAGTAAGGCACTTAGTCATGTACTCTAATACATCTCTCTTTATGCTAGGCCATCAATAAGACAACTTCAAATTTTGATACATCTTCGTACTACTAGGATGCATAGCATAAGGAGCACTATGAGCCTCTTGCAAAACCTGCTTTTTCAACCCTTCCACATCCAAAATATATATCCTATCATGGTAGTACAAATAACCATCACCCTTGATTTTATATTCAGTAGGCTTCCCCTCTTGGATTGAACTAATCACACTCATCAGCCTATGATTGTCTCTTTGACAATCTTTGACTTGTTGTAACAACCTGGGCTTCACTTGCATCTCTACCAATAAAGCATCCTCACTTATAAGCTGTAATCTAACATTTATAGCCCTCATGGTCACTATGGACTTCCTGCTAAGTGCATCAGCCACCATATTGGCCTTTCCAGGATGATAATTGATCAAGCAGTCATAATCTTTAATCAACTCTATCCATCTCCTTTGTCTCAAGTTCAGCTCTTTTTGTATCAGAAGATACTTCAGGCTTTTATGGTCAGTGTAAACATAACACTTCTCTCTATATATGTAGTGTCTCTATATCTTAAGAGCAAACACAATTATTACAAGCTTTAAATTATGAGTATAGTAGTTTTTCTCATATGGCTTCAGTTGCCTCGATGCATAAGTAACAACCTAACCATTCTGCACTGGCTAAACAAGAATGGGTGCTTCTATCAACATCGCCTTAAGTTTATCAAAACTCTCCTGACAACTATCATCCCAAACAAACTTAACATCCATTCTTAACAGACAAGTCATAGGTGCTACTATCAAAGAGAAAGCCTTAACAAATCATTTGTAATACCCTACCAAACCAATGATACTCCTAATCTCTATGGTGTTCCTAGGTGGCTTCCACTCCATAACTGCCTCAATCTTACTAGGATCAACATAAATCCCCTCTGCAAAAGCTATGTGCCTAAAAAAAGAAACTTCACTAAGTTAGAACTCACATTTGCTAGGCTTAGCATACAACTTCTCATATCTCAAAATCTGTAAAATTATCCTCAGATGTTGTTCATTTTCACCTTTACTCTTTGAATAAACTAAGATGTCATCTATAAAAATCACTATAAACTGATAATGATATTATTTGGACACATAATTCATAAGATCCATAAAAGCCACAGGAGCATTGGTAAGCCCAAATGGCATTACCAAAAACTCATAGTGGTTATATCTCGTTCTGTAAGCTATCTTTGCCACATTAGACTCTTTCACCCTCAGTTGATAATAACCAGATCTCATATCAATCTTAGAAAACACTTAAGCTCTTTTGAGTTGATAAAAAAAATCATCTATTCATGGCAAAGGATACTTGTTTTTGATGATTACTTTATTCAGTTGTCTATAATCCACACACAATTGAAGTGAACCATCATTCTTCTTAATAAATAAAACTGATGCTCCCCATTGTGACACATTCGATTTTATAAAGCCCTTATCAAGCAACTTTTGAAGTTAAATCTTCAACTCTTTTGACTCAATCGGTGCTATCCGATATGGAGCTATCGATACTGAAGCAGTGCTAGGTAAAACCTCAATACTGAACTCAAGTTCCCATTCTAGTGGCAAACTTAGCAACTCTTCAGGAAAAACATCCATAAATTCTAACACTACTAGTATAGTACTAGCATTTAGCTCATCTCTACAGGTGTCATAAATATGAGCTAAGAAAGCTTGACAACCCTTCTTTATCATAAGCTTTACTATCACAGCTGATATGACATTGGACAAAAAGTCCATTCTCTCACCCACAACTATAATCTTAGACCCATCTTTAGTTATAAGAGTTATTCTCTTCAACTTTTAATATACCAAGGCTTGATACTTAGACAACTATTCCATGCCCAATATCAAGTCAAACTCATCAAACAGTAGCTCGATGAGGTCAGCCAAAAACTTGTGCCCTTAAACGATTAAAGGACACTCTTTGTAAACCTTGTTTACAGTGACATGCTGACCTATAAGATTGCTAACCATGATCTCTAGGTCAAGAAACTTAGAATCTAATTATGATTATGCTGTGCATATATATAAATATGTAGAACTTGGATCTATCAAAGCTAAAGTAGGTGAGTGGAAGAGAAGAAAAGTACCAGCTATGACATATAATACCTTAGCCTCATTCTTAGCTTTAATGGCATACTGCCTAGTAGAAGCTCTATGCTCAGCTCTGGTCTCTGTCCTATCCTTCTATGCCCTATCAACTCTCTCTCCTCGATCTCCCTTCTAGCCTCTAAAGGATGCTTATATAGATCCCTATCTAACATTAGCTCTCTTCGATCAATCTCTGTATAAATGATTCGACGATCCATAAGAAAAACATACTCCTATCTTTAGCTTCCAACATTCTCCTTTGTGTCTCTTATGACAAATCTGACACTAAGGTATCTAGCTATTTTTAGCTGTCTAAACTAGTGTACTGGCAGTCTAAGCTTGCTACCCAGTTTTACACTTGTTGCCTTGGACTGTCTTCTGAGAATGGCCCTATTTCTGTGTATACTATGGTGCCCTAGACTGATTCCCCTTAAACTTCTTATTAGATCTCTGAAAAGTACTAAAAGCTCCCTAGCCAAAGGACTGCTTCTTCAAATAAAATTCTTTCTTCTCTTTTTAAACCCCTTCTATGAAGTGACAGACTAAAACTAGCTTTGTGAAATTCATGATCTTCATAGGAACTACTTGTGATTTAATATCCATATGTAGTCCTTTCTCAAACCTCTTGCATTTATCAACCTTTATGGAAATGGTCTCATTGGCATACCGACTAAGCAATGCAGAATTTTTCTCATATTCTTTAATGGACTTCTGCCTCTGCTTAAAATCCATAAATTATTGCCTTCTGTCATCAAGATAGTCTTCAGTAATATACTTCTTATAGAACTCTATAAAACAAAAAAGTCCAAAGTCGGCTTCTTTTTTTACTTGGACTTTGTCAAGTCTTTTCACCATTTTGATGCCTCTTTTTAGAGCAAAGATGTAGCATAAATCACCTTCTATTCTAGGATGTATCTCATCTGCTTCATTATCTTTTTAATACAGTCCAACCAGTACTCAACTTTCCTAAGCTCTACAATGCTTTCTCCTTTAAAGTCCTTGGCTCCCATTTTATTAACTCTCTCAAGGTAGGTCTTCTAGAGAGCTAAGGGAACCTTTGGCTATTGTGCTGGTGGTAAAGTAATAGCTATAGCCTATCTCGAGTTGTAATATCTCTTACAAAAATACTAGTGGCATTGGAGCTGCAGATGATACTTGTCTTGCTTTACTACCGGATATGGATGCAACTCGATTTGATTTTTGTCCCACAGACATGGAAGCTTGACTTTCAACTTCCTCATCTTAGTGTGGTGCATGATCACTTATCTTATCTATAGATAAAGGAACAATTTGTAAGCTTTGATATCATAAATTTTATGATGTATAAACTCAACCTAAAGCACTCATATGTTACTTAGGAATGCCTAAATTGGAGCTCTGATACTATCAAATGTGACAACCCTTAATTGGTCCGACCGGTCGCTAAGCCCGACTAAAGTGTGCATGCATTTTCATGCTATCTGAACTCTTATCATGATTTCCCATTTAAAAATTCTTAAGAAAACATTTATCTTATAAAAATATGGATTACCAAAATTTTTTCAAAAAACTAGTTATTGTCCATATTTGGAAAATACTCGTGTCGAAAATCTGGTAGTATAACGGTTGTATTAGGACACTTTCTCAAATATGAATAGTAACCTACAAAATAAAAAACACTTTTATAAATATTTTCTCAACATTCTCAACTCATGTGATCCTTCTGATCACCCTAGCTTATCAACACCACAATGCATGTAATAGATATATTAACACGCAATCATTAAAAATAAAAAAAATTAACTTTAATTTAGTCTATAGACCATTTAAAATCCAAAAATTGACAATTTAACTAGTTTAAGCCCTATCCTCATAATTACAACCATATGAGTGCCATTAACTATACATCATAAAATTTAAATACAAAAATATGCCAAAATGTGCCAAAAGAATCTCTCTCTTGGAAATTTGATAATCCGAGGCTTTTTTCTCAAATTATCACTTAACCTACGCATCATAAAAATAGACAATGCACTAAGCAATAACTTAGTGGTATAATCAATATAACTTGTATAAAAATGCCAATTAATATAATTCATTAATCCATGAAATACAAACATCCCCATTATAACATAATATGCAACATTAATCATGTTATATATAACTATAATAACATGGCATAAAACATATATATGCTGCTTAATAGGAATTATACAACAAGCACTATTAAAACATGTCATATATTAAATCCACAATTTCATTATTCATTAATACCTAATTATTAAGCCTATACTTAAGAAATAGTTACACTATGGATAACGGAGTAACAGTAGACCACCTAGGCCCTCAGAACCACATAGGCCTTGTACACATCATACCCGAAGGTCAAAAAAGCATAAACCTATAAGTTAATATGCATTAGACCCGAAGGTTAAAAAATCATATCATCAACATGCATCAGACCCAAAGGTTAAAAAATAAAAAGTAACTTGAAAGTTCATGTATCGCAACCCGAAGGCTATGGAGGCACTGAAGTACCTTAGTAGCTGCTATAACTCCTAGCTAACTGGTTAACTTATCTGACTAAGCTATTTACTTACATGGGCTATTAACTAATTATTTTTAGTTTCACCATATTAATATCTCTTAATATTGCTTTTAATTATATTGGTTTAACCAACTAATGACTAAATCGAGAAAAAACGTAATTATAAAGTTATTACAGTTTTATGACATGCCACAACACATAATGAATGCCATACAATAATCCTTTACATGTATAGGCTAATGAACGCATTGTCTCGTCATGATTTCATATTAAATGCGTTATGCATATTTATGACATTATAATTGCCATAACATAGGTGCACGGCTTATATAGGTGCACGGCTTATAAGCTCATGCATACCATCATTGTATTCATAAATACATCATTCACATGCCACTAAAGCTTTAATCTTATTACATACATGTCATACATAGCATGATCATACATTAGACAAAATTATAAAGTAATATGCCACATAAACTCATACCATATTATAAATGCACTACATCATGCATTTAAATGATAAAAGAATGCATGTCTGCATTATAACTCTTTTATGCCATAATACCTATAATATGATTTGAGCACATTTTAGCTAATCCATTATATATAATTCACCAATTATGTACATTTGTACCTTATTTATCATAACATGGTCATACACACATATACCCATAATCACATAATCATCCATGTATATAGCATTCATATTATGACCTCTTATTTCTAAAGTCGCATACATAACACCAATTAACTAACACACATTCGTAAATCATCATTTGCATGCATTGTGTGCCATAACATACAAGCACATATACACCTAGGCCATTATGGGTTTTATCCCTCAATAATACCATTCATTTCTTCTCTCATCACTTTTCATGTTCAAAAGAACAATTACATTCATTTATGGTCAATCATTATTCATAACACACATTTTAGTATACATACATGCTTATGGGATCAACACACACACAACATCAAGATACATAGCATTTTGACTATAATACCTTTCACCCCTCCATATTGCCATCCATCCTTTCAACTATTATTCTTCATGTCCATATAGAAATTTACAAACATTTATGAACATAGTTCATATATATCACACATATAGGTTGCCAACATACATACACATACATATATAACCCAATATACAATCAAACAACTTTACATGGCCATTTCGGCCACCACGCCTTTCAAGGCTCTAACATCCCATCTCAAGCATTCATCATCATAATTTATGTCCATATAAGCATATAACATCATACATTATGCACACATTACATTTTTTATGCATACGCATATTTACATATACATAAATGCATGGCTATATTTCCATATTACCAACATTCATCATTCTCATACATCCAACCTCATAATTAATTTCAACATACATTAATTTCATCAATTAACACAATTAAATGTTAATCATACATTAATTAAGCATTACATGTACAAATAGCATTTATGGCATATCATGGATTTAATAGGGCATAAACAAAATTATTCAATTTATGTCGATTACACATACCAAGAGAGTCAAAATGCACTCATGAGGACCACTCACACCTTGCTCTTATCATTATCTTGGGTTTTAGCAACTTCCTCAGCTCCCCATTATAGATTCATTTTGTAAAAATTTGTAATAAATCATACGATTAATAAAATAAAATTCGACCATCTAAAACGACTCTTGGGCACCTGAGGAACCTAAGAAAAATGTCAAATTTTAAAAAAACATACTCAAAAAAATTTCTAGTTACTATTCATCGTGGCGAAAAATCAGACTAATCACTTGATTTTTCATGCAAATCGAGGTGAAATTGACTTTTTGGGGTCGTGAAGGCTCAAACGAAAGAAATAGGCAAGAAAACGAGCTTAAGGAAGCCAAAAATGGCCTATCTCTTCTCTTTAGGGCATTAACCACTCTTTTTGGCTTAAAGGAACTTCTTCCTTTGACCAAGTTTGACCTTTTTATACCATTTTTTTAATTTTCTTACCTCATTTTTTACATTTAAAAGGCCCATAATTGTCAATAATTCAAACCTCAAAAATGTCTAAAAATTCATGCTCGAAAAATGCAAAAAACCAATTAAAAACACAATTTTTAAGATTACTCGATTTTAATAAAAATGCTTCCCATCTTCAAAAATTCAAATTCCAGTGCCAAGAGACTAATTAGAATTTTAGAGTATGAAGTTGTATTAATCCTAGAATTTTCTAAGTAACATTTTGAATATTTTACATTCAGCTAAAACTAAGTCACTATTCACGTCACACTATTGTAAAAATTAACTCACATTTTTAACTACCTAAATGACTTCATTTTGACTTTAAATTTGACTCAAAATTATGTTATAATTCATGCTTCCATTCAATATAATTAGTGCCTTGGCCTTAGAAAAATACTATTCACATCTCGAGAAGTACTATTCATAACATTGAAATTTTTTAAGCGTTTGTGAGATAAAATATTGAATTAAATTATAAATGATTAAATCATGCAATTAAACACATATGACTATTACATCAATAAATAACATGGGGATTATAGAGAACCATCTCACAGCTAACTAATCATGGGAGATCATTGGTAATAAAAGAAAACAAATAAGAATGAGATAAAAGTAAAAGTCTTAGATCTTACCTATTGAATATTCTTCTAAGCAACAAGACTAAGGATGTGTTTGGAAGGAAATAAAGAACTTTATTTGTAATGTCTGTGTTCTGAGGCTTCGTGATCAGTGCCACTGGGTACGGGAAATGCGCTCGGGGTGCTCAGTCACTTGCATATAAATCGAGGTAGTGACACTAGTTATGAAACTTTGAGGGGCTTTAATTTGATAAAAAAAAAGGCAAAATTTAAAAATTTAGTAGAACCAATAATTTATTTCAGACTATAAGCTACCCCTCGATGCAATAAAAATTTTACGGGCCAGGAATGACCCGGGATGAACCGGACGGACCCAAAAATAGTGGACACTGAAACTCAAAAATTCCATTGGTGAAAGAATTTTTAGATTTTGAGGTCATTTGCAAATTCTTGTAATTTTTAATGTTGGCACGCAAATTGAAGTAGTTTGAAAATTGCCCTATTTATGGAATTTGGCCACGAAAATGTACAAGGATAGAGAGGAGATTAAAATATGAATTTTAAAATAAACAGTGTAATTTTTTGAGGTCCGTGTGAATTTTGGTGAATTTTTTAAGTTTGCCAAAAAATTGAGATGTTTCAGGATGGCCTGGGCAGTTATGGGACCCACCCACACACTTGCTAGCTGGCCTAGGGCATTGACAAATGGCCATGAGCTTTAACAAGTGGATTTTTCCACTTCAACAAAAGAGGATTCTCTTCCTTTTTTCTGCCTAGAGAATGACGCCATAGCAAGGGAGAATGGCCATTTACATCTTCTCCTTTAATCTTTTTTGGAATTTTTAGGTTCTTAAAATTATTTTGGGATGTTGGGGAAATCTTAGAAAAAGAATCATGGCCAAAGGAGTCTTCAACTATAAATTAAAATTCATGGAAGTTTACTGGACAGAAGCAGTCTAATAAGCTTATTCGGTGAGTTTTCATGCCTTCTCCTTGGTTTTTCTTGGGTATTTATGGTTGTAAATGGCTCCTTATGATGCTTAACTTCTATGGGGATATGCATGACCTTTTGTTTAAGGTGAATTGAAGCAAAGAAAAGCTTGAAGAAGATGGAGAAAATTTTTATGGAAGGGCTGGAATAGAGGTTTTAGCAAGTTTGAAGTAGGGTCTTCAAGAGGTAAGTGAATTCCAGTATTTTCCTCATGTCTTTTGATCTCTAAAAAGGCTAGAAATGGGTTTTAAAGGTGTGCAATTTAGTGGCATGAATGGGTACTTCAAGGTTCTAATGAAATCCTTTAAGTGTAAGAGGAAATGGGACATAGAAATGGGTAGGATATGATAAGGATTGGTTTGGCATATGTGAGTATATTGATTTGCCAAGAGCTTTGGCTTGGGTAAGGGCTTATTTTAGTTGCTAAATTTTATGAATAACAAGTGAAAATTTATGTCTATGGCATGTGATTATACGTGTGTATGTGCAGTTGTTGTTTTAGCATGTGCAAGGATGGAAATATTTGTGAATTAATAAGAAAGTGCAAGTATGGCATAAGGCATGTGTGTGTGGTCGAGAGCTATCACATATGTGTGTATGTGTATGGCTAGTTTAGTGTGATCCCAAGTAGTATTTGAGGTTGATAACACATATGTATTGAGTCTATAATACATGAATTATTGACTTGGCATGTAATAAGATTGAATAATGCATGAAAGCATGGAAAGCTAATGGTGGTTAAGGCATATAATAGGCTTTTGCTACTTTAAATGGCATAAAAAGGTAAATGTATGTGTGTAAGTATGCTTAGGCTATGGATAAATGGATGATTGTGCGTTGAACACCATAAGAATGCATTATTAGGGCCTTTGACTAGTTGTACTTGGGAGCTAGTTCATTGAAAATGGCATGAAAAAGGAGATAATAAGTGGACCATGTTATGTGTATTAAAACATGAGTTTGAAAGCATGAATAGCTTAATTATTATTTGCATGAATGTAGTTGGAGTATACCTTAAAATGGCATAAAATCTAGTCAAGAAATGATATAAAACATAACTTGAAAATAACCTTAAAACTAGACTAGCAATCAAGGATAAAAAGTGGCTTGTAACTTTGCCTATAAGGGCTATGCCTTGTAAATGAAAAACATGGTCATTTGTGTGCCTTGAGGGCTATGTCTTGTAGTGGATGGTAATGGCATTTTGAGCCTATATTTTGGCCTTGTAAATGGCCTATGACTTGTTGGCTTAGGGCCTATAAGCTTAATGTGAACAGTGTTGAAAACTACACTGAAAAATATGGTGAAATGAGCCTAAAAAGCTTAGTGAAACCTTGATGCAATGACTTGTAATTGTCCTAAAATGACCATTACCTGAACCAATAAATACACTGGATAGTAAATGGTATGAAATTGTAAAATGCTTATGAAATGAAATCTAGCATAATATATGAAAATTATTGGCACTTCCATCCTGGATATATTTTCTGATAATTCACTCGATACAGCCTGTTTGTGGCCATACCAAACCGGTCTAAATTCTAACTATGCTGTAAAAATTATAACTATCTGTTTTTGAGATTATAATGTTATAAAAAGTTAATCAGTAAAGAAATAAACACATATTGAGGTTAAATGGCCCACTAGATAGACACCAACTGGATGGGTTGACCGGTCAACTTAGGGGTTTTTGCAACTGTTATCTTATTTGAATTTCAGACAGGGCCAATACAGTGGCCTAGGTCCATTTTAGACAATTGTACTAATTGGACAGTCAGATTAGACTGTTACATTCACTTGATTTATATTTTTCTTACCAATGCAGCGGCGTAGGTCTCGGAGGGCCACTGCACTAGTCGAATAAATAGACCAATCTATTATGCAGACCAATTTGTGACATCTTTAACCTTCAAATAGGGCCGGTACAGCAGCCAAGGTCTTGGAGGATCACTGTACTAGCAGGTTAAGCAGGCCAATCTGCTAGGCAGACCATATCTTGTCATTCGGACTTTACGTGCTATGACTTATTTTTTAGGCTAGTGCAGCGGTCAGGGTTCAGTACGTGGATCACTACACTATTTTATTTCCCTCTAGATTCAATGTCTGTCATAGTTGTCTCCTGAGATGGGCCAACTGAAGCAATTAAATAAGATTAATAAAATTTACATATGGCTATGAATTATAATACAGGGGTATTTTAGTAATTTTTCCACTGAGACTACTTAATTTGTAAAGATTATGCATGTAATGGATAATAGTGATCCTAAAACATATTTTATATGAACTATAGTGATTAACTGGATAAATTACAGATAGAAACACCTTAAGGGTAAAATGGTAATTTTGCATGTAAGTTTCCTAAACTGAATTGGGATATTAGAGTAAGATAAAAATAGGAGTATAATGCATGGATAAACTGCTGGACATGTTTTAAATGTTTGAATTCACCACTAAGTATTATATACTTTGTGTACCTATTTCGATGCATAGGTAACAAGAACAAGGACGTAGCCTCATAAAACTTGCAGTGGAGTTCAGATGTTAATTTTGAGAAGGTTGATAATATTTATCTATATAGCTTTTGCACTCTATGTACTTAGGTGAGGAAATGGATGTGTTGTATATAAGAGACATGATGTAATTGTATGTTTGTACAGACAGACTATGTTGTAATTAATCAGTGGTTAATCTTTGTGTGTATGTGTAAATACCCATTTTCGTCCGGTCTATATATCTCCCAAAAGGGGTGGTTAATATATTGTATAACTTTATATGTTACTCACATATTGAAGAGTTTTTAGGGCGATAACAATATTATTATTGTTATTGCTTGCATGAGATTTATAGATAT
>CANXYI012125500.1:0-13105 GCA_948208565.1 Hura crepitans
GCTTGAATCCAATTGTGGTCCAAAGATGGAAAATGTACTTTGATAGAGCAGTAAACAACTAAAAGGGCAAGAGTAGGAGTGATTTTAATAAACCCCTAAAGGAGAAAAGTTGTCGTTAGGAAAAAGCTGAGATATAAAGTCACTAATAACATGGCTAAATACGAAGCCATCATATTCAAACTCGAAGCATTGTGGTCTCTAGGTGCTAAAACTATTGAGGTGTTTGGAGATTCATCATTGGTAGTCTATCAAGCTAACAAAAGTTGACTATCTATGAGGAAAGGTTGATGCCTTATGTAGAATATCTGAAGTCAATTAGTGGATGATTTGAAATATGTACTTTTCGTCACGTTTTGAGGAATTAAAATTAGTTAGCCAATGTGTTAGCTACCTTAGCTTCCATGTGGGGTAATTCAAAAGGGGTAATTATGAAACCAATTATCATTTCCAGTTCTGAAAGGCCTTGTTACGAGACAGAGGAGATCATAAAAATAGAGCAAGGAAAAGACAAGCCATGGTTTTATGACCTCTAAAATTACTTAAAAAGTGGAAAATTCCCTGAGGAAGCCATAGATAAGGATAAAAAGGTATTAAGAAGGCTGTCAACTAAGTTTATTAACATAGAGGGGATTTTGTATAAAAGGCAAGTGATCAGTCTTGAACTTTATTACTTAGATGAAAGGGAGGCAGGAAAGGTTATGGAAGAGATGCATGTAAATTCATATGGTACACATATGAATGGTTTAGATTTGGCTAAAAAGATTATGGACCAAGGATTCTTTTGGCTTACTATAGGCCATGATTGCTCAAAATATGTGCAAGGGTGCCACAAGTGCTAGCAGTACAGAGATTTGAAACACATGACAATATCTAAACTTCATAGCTTATCATCTCTTTAGCCATTTACTGCATGGGGGATTGACATAGTGGGAGAGATATATCCAATGGCTTCAAACAGACACCAGTTTATTGTAGTGGTGATTGATTACTTCTTAAAATGGGTTAAAGTAGAGTTTGTCAATAAGTTAGGGTCAAGAGAAATGGCAAAATTCATAGAGAAGAGTTTGTTCTATAGATATGGGGTGCCACACCATATAGTTTTAGATAATGGTGTCCAATTTCAAGTAGAAACAAAAGCCTTCTTATAGAGGTACAAGATCTAGAATCACAAGTCTTCTCCCTATAGACCACAAGCCAATGGAGCGATCGAAGCAACAAATAAAAATCTTAAGAAGATTTTGGCCAAAATAGTTGTGACTTAAAAAGACTGGGCGAATAGGCTTCCCTTTACCCTATGGGGGTACAGAACCATAATACAAACTTCAAGGGGTGCTACTCTATTCTCTTTGGTGTATGGGACAGATGCAGTGCTTCCAATAGAGGTTAAGTTATAGTTATTAAGAGAGGCAATAGAGTCAGAGATTCTCGAGACTGCCTGGGTTGAACAAAGGTTTCAATAGATAAATTTGTTAGATGAAAAGCGGTTAAGAACTAATTATCACAATCAAGTTTACCAAAAAAGGATGGCACGTGCCTTTCATAAAAGGGTGAAGGATTGTAAATTGAAAAAAGGAGAGCTAGTCCTTAAGCAGATAAGGCTAGGGCTACTTGACCCAAGAGGTAAGTTTAAGCTAAATTGGGAAGGACTGTTCATCTTAAAGAAAATGTTACCGAAAGGCACCATCATTCTTATCGATTGTTGTGGAAATGAACTAAGAGAACCTATGAACATGGACAAGCTGAAAAGGTTTTATGGCTAATGACAAACAAAAAGAAAAAGAAGAGAAATAATAGCCTTATAGGTAAAAAATCAATAAATGGTGGCCTTGCTAAAAGTGGGCACCCAGATAGGATGAGGGCCAAAAAAAGTCATCCTATGCAAAAATAAAGGGTCAAGAGAAAATAGTCAATCAAGAAAACCCTCGCAGGTTGATTGACGATAAGAGTTTAAGGTGCACTTAAGGACTCTCCTAATTAAACAAGAAAATGTGTTGTTACATTAATGTCCAGTTGTGATTATCATAGAATGCCAATATGATGTTGCTAGATAGGATCACTTTAATAAGCATGATTGAGCATTTTATAAACTAAAGGAATATAACATTACATTGTATGCAATAAACAAGAATAATATAAAATTGGAAAAGTTTCTTTCTTTATATAATCTTTTTTTTTTAAGTTCTTTGTCTCTTGCTACTACCCTCATCATTCATCCTCAGCCAATGGGATCGATTGTCTTGAGAAAGATTAGTCACCCATTCTTTATTTGTATCCAAGGTATGGAAGTTACAAGCAACACTAGGTGTAATTTTTGATTTTATAGACAAACATTTCCACGGGTCATAATAGCCAGAGATAAAGGTGATAGATATATCTCCTCCTCTAAAAGATAGTGGATGAGTTACAATCCTTTGGGTTTCACAAAACTACCTCATACAATAATCAAGAATAAAGAAGGTAACCTTTTTAAGGCCAGCTAGAGGAATATGGCCTGACAGAACACTACGCTGCATGTATTGTAAGTGAACCCATGGACTTTTGAAACTTATGGTAACATCCATTAAAGCACTCAATCATGAAACCCATCGCTCAATGTTTGTAAAGTAATGTATGACAACTCGAGACAATAAGTGCTTTAGGCCATAAGATTCAATGACACGAGGTAGAGGATCATCCAACAAACGAAGTTTCTCTTACAGCCAAACCTAAAAAAAATGAGGTCAGACAAAGAATAAGGCAAAAACCTCCTCCCCAGGGGAGGTCTATTCTAAAAAAAAACCTAAAGCAGGAGCAGACTTCTCTAAAAGAATTTAGCTTCTCTAGATTTCACAGCATCTAAGCCCAGATTGTTTTAGCTAGGATTAGAGGAAAAGGATTCAACC
The DNA here is from genome assembly GCA_948208565.1 of Hura crepitans. Taxonomy (NCBI): domain Eukaryota; kingdom Viridiplantae; phylum Streptophyta; class Magnoliopsida; order Malpighiales; family Euphorbiaceae; genus Hura; species Hura crepitans. Next base: position 2,883 of record CANXYI012125500.1, read on the forward strand.
CTTTTTATAAGTCCCTGAGCACACTAAACAGTTGATAATCTATAGAATAGTCTTCAGCTAAAACTGTCAGATATTTAGAGAAGAATATGAATAGGTAAGCACCAGCTTAAAGGAGTGGAACATTTATGTAACTTTTAGCATAATCCAATAGGGCATTCAGAGAGATGGGCTCTCTTTATGGGACCCATTGGGTTGCCAAGGATGGCAAAATGTTCAGTATGTCGATAGCCTCCTATGGATAGCGAAAAATGCAGGTTAGCCAGCAAGGCATAATATTAGACGAATAAGACTAGCCTAAAATTGCAGCAAATTCCTCAAACATAGGGCATATTTCTTGATGAGAAAATTGAAAAACATGGAAGCACAGGTCCCAAAATTAAGTTACTACCCTAAGAAAAGTCTAGTCAAGCAAAAACCTTCAGAGGAATTTCAGCCCGTTGAAAAAGGGCTAAGATGGGAAATGCCAATGTAGAAAAGAGATCAAGAATTCAGTGGAGCCTTGTAAGGAATTCATCACTCATTGTTGCAAGGAAGAAGAGAAAAACCCAAGTAGTGTGAAGATCTATGCATACATTAGGGTACTTATAGCTTTAAGAAGTGAGAAAGGAGTATCAAAGTTTAAAATAAGTGATTCTAGTTAGAAAACGGGCATCTTTAAATTGAAAATGGTCATTTTGAGCCAAAAACGGGGCATTTTTGGTTCAACCCAAAATGGCCATTTAAGGACCTCAAAATGGCTATTTACGATTGAGAAAATGAGTATTTTCACCTCTAAAAATGGCCATTTTAATGGCCTAAAATGCCAATTTCAGAGAGTGAAAATGCCTATTTTCATGCCATAATAAAAGTTGCATTTTCTAGATTTTTGTCATTTTCTTACTTTTTCACAATCTTTGTATTTAAGCACTATATATATACATATACACCATGCCACCTCATCAATAGAGCTGCCCATAATGTTAACATATACCTGAACATGTGGCTATATCGGGTTAGCTCATCGATGATGAAATAGAGCGATATAGGCAACTGGCCAACATCACACAGATGGGGAGTCAGTACATATGTACCCAGACATTATGAGATCTAGGCATTCTAGACCAAGTGGATCAGCTACTCACCCAAGTGGTGTGGTTTTTACCTATTGCAGTGTGCCACTTACCCCCACCATAACACTCGAGTTCCTCAGTAACTTTCGACTTCGACGAGCCAGCTCGAATGATTTCTCTACCATCCATTTTTTTGTGATGGGAACCAGATACAACCTCTCCTTCTTGTAGTTCACAAAGCTATTGTAGCTACCTATATATAGGGATATAGAAGTCCCCAAGAGCCTGGATGAGCACTAGAGGGCCATTGGTTAGCTCGGCACCACTTATAATGATGGTCGGACCAAGGCGTTTGCCATACATGACTCGGTGCATCAACACCTACACTGAGTATCATCCCTCAACTACCTCGCATGGGTTGGTAGCTTCAATCAACTAAACTAGATTGAGTTGTATGGCCTCTGGACCATGGAGCGTAGTGTACAATTCATTCTAGATTGGACCATCCTTGAGCATTTATACCATGCCAATTGATTCCTAGGTAAAAGAATCATTATGGGGGTCACTTCTTTATTAATCGGGTTAGGCATCTTAAAGCAGCATCTAGACCAGTCTCTTCAACAGCAGTTGTTGGTCAATTGGGATACTTGTATTGCTATTGGGATCACGAGACTCTATCCTCGAATGCCTGCTAGTTATAGATTGCTTACAGAAGCTGAGTTGAACTAGCAAGTAGGTAACCCATTAAACGAAGATGATTAGTTTGCACTTAATCTAGAAGAACTTCTGGGGGCTAACTTGACTCCTGAGAGACCAGCTCAAAGATAGCAGACTGACGAGGCTTTTTCCTCAGCACCACCACCTCAGTTGTCAATCGAGTCTCCCTTCTAGGGCTTGCAAACTTGAATAGCAGAGCAGTTTTAATGTAATTAGGTTGATCTGAGTGTGAGAATTAAGGAATCCGAGCAGAGGACCGCATAGAGATTAGAGGCTATGGGGGTAATGATCTAGATGTTGAGAGATCAGAGATAGCCTCCACCTCCTTAGCCTTTATTTTACTTTACTTCATGTCTTTGTACTTATATGTTCATGGTAGTTTAGGACACAAAAATTTGTATTCAGAAAAGGTTATTTATAAAATTGACATATTTTTGTGCTCATTACTTTTATCAAAACATGAACAGAATAATAAAACAAGTACCTGCTAAACAAAGAAAGAAAAAAATAAAAGAAAAGAAAAGATAAAAAACGAGAAGGGAGAGATGCACAAAACTAGAATAAATAGATAAATAAAACAAAAAATAAGAAAGGAGGTAAGAGAACCACAAAAAAGAGAAGAGAGAGATAAAGATAATAAAAGAGAGAGAGAGAGGAAGGAAAAGAAAAATGCATATGCACGCACACATGCAGCATGCATTTATGTTATAATTGACCTCTAATGAACTAATATGTTTTATATCATACTTTCCATGTAAGGGACAACCCAAATTTTAGCCTTCAAGGAAACTCAAGTGTAATGTCTTAGCACTACCTGAGCTAACTCATCTTCAGGTGCAGCATCCTAGCACTACCTAACTCAATCAAACCAAACCAACCTTGGGTGCAATGTCTTAGCACTACCCAAACCAAATCAAACTTATTTTTAGGGGGCAACCTAAATTTCAGCCTTTAAGGAAACTCAGGTGTAATGTCTTAGCACTACTTGAGCCAACTCATTTTTAGGTGTAGCATCTAAGCAGTACATGTATCAATCAAACCTAACTAACCTTGGGTGTAATGTCTTAGCACTACCCAAACCAAATCAAACTTATCTTCAGGTGCAATGTCAAAGCATTGCCTGAATCAATCAAATCAATTGTCGAGTGCAGATCCCTAGTGTTGCCCGACTTCTGAGAGTAGAAGGAGAGGAGAGATGAGAGGAAAAGAGAGAGAAGAGATGAGAGGAGAAGAAAATGAGAGAAGAGAGGAGAGGAAAAGAAAGAAAAGAGAGCAAGAGAGAGGGAGAAAAAGTAGAGAGAGAGGGAGGGGACAACCCAAACATAACCCTTTCGAGAGTCTTTTAGGTGTGACATCCTAATTCTACCTGAAACAACTCAACCCTAAGTGCAATGTTTGGTGCTGTTCAGACCATACTAATTCTGATCCCAATGTATCTTATGGAGAGATTGCCCCTGAGGTATGTGTCCCTATCCTTACTAAACTTTAGGTCACCTCACACACTCTGTAATCACCTTACTAAAGTTAGGGGCAACTATAGACACTGGGTTTCGAAGGCTCCTAGGTTCGATTTGCCTCATGATGATGAAAAGGACAAAATAAATGCCAAAGAGGATTTTTCATGTCCGAACCAAAGATCTCAAAACTTTTTTTAAAAAAAGGGCCGTTCAATAGTCAAAAAATGGCTATTTGGATTGTTCAGCCTAAACAGGCATTCTAGCATACAGAACGATCATTTTAGGTTGGCAAAAATGGCTATTTTGATACCTCAAACAACTATTTACACAAAACGGGCATTTCACCCTTGGAAATGGCCATTTTTGGCACATTGAAAATGCTCGTTTTACACCTTAGGGTCTGTGCATAAAAACCAATTGGGTTATTTTGAGCCACGGTTGGTCAATTTAAAGAGAGAGAAATATTTTAGAGAGAGAAAGTACACAAAAATACTCTTGTAACTCCATTTTTTGGATTTTTTCAAAGATTCAATCACCGTTTTCAATTGAAGTTGAGATCTTTCTAAAGGAAAATATACTGGTGTGTTGAACGACTCATTTTCCATCCATTTTTCATTTTTTCTTTCCACATTTTTATCCATATACTAGTTAGATGTGGTAAATTATTTATACAAATTTTTGTATTTGTGAAACTGCTTATTTTTTATTAATTTTTGTCTATGTCTTTATTTTTGCCTCGTATAAAAAATACTATTTTTGGTCATTTGGGATGATTTTATTTTTCTTCTTGCATTATTCACCTATTAGTTAGATGTAATTTATTTAGGCCATATTTTGTATTTTGTGATTATCTATTTTTATATATTTTCTGTCTATCTTTTTATTTTTTATTTGCATCAAAAATATTATTTTTGATTGTTTATGCTGATTTTATTTTTCTTTTTGCATTAACCATCTACCAATTAGATGTGATAATTTATTTATGCAAAATTTTATATTTTTGCCATTGTTTATTTTTTTATTTAATTTCTGTCTAATTTGCTATTTTTCATTCGCATGTTAATATACTGTTTCTGTTGTTGTGATGTGAGTAATCTGATTATTTGGGGCTGATTGTAGTTATATTTGCCTATTATTTCTTTAGATTGTATTTTAGGCATCCCGAGATGGAATTTTATTTTTTTCAATTAGATTGTGTTGTAGGTAATTTCCTTGTATTTTATTTTTCAGTCGAATTATTTCCCTGCATATTCTGTGAATGCTGTAATAATTAGGAAAATAATTTTTCATGTGATAAAAAAATAATAAAAATATTTTTATTTAATTAATTAGTGTTTTATTAATAAAATCGAGTTTGATTTTTCTTAGTAAAAGTCGTAATAAAATTAATTTCTAAAAATTGGCATGTGAGAACCAAAGTTCTCAAATTAAATCCATTACCCAATTTATGTATGACATTTCCAATTTCAATTTTGAAAGGTTCCATGAACATCAAATTAGGTAGAGAAATGGTTTTACACGTTAAATAAAAATAATGATAAAAAAACCATACTTCTACCCAATAAATTGGTGTTTTGTTAATAAAATAAATTCTAATGCTTTCTTAATAAAATTTGCAATAATAACATTAATTTTTTAGAATTGACCTTTGGGAACCATAGTTCTCAAATCATTCTTTCAAATAAAAATCATCATAATAAAATTCATTTTTCTAAATTAGCATGCAAACCCATCATCCAGTTTTAATAAAAGGTCACTACAATGAAAATCCATTTTTTCTAAAATCAAGCATGCAAGAACCAAAGTTCTCAAAATAATCAATTGCCCGATTTCATGTATGTTATTTCAATTCCAACCACCTATTTATTTTTCTATAAATATATTCTGCAATTCGTACTACGTGAATGTGTGATTTACATTAATTGTTAAACATCACTGGAGAAAAGGAATAACATCATAAATTTAAAATGAACTTTCATATTAATTTGAGGTATGAATAAGAGTATGGTTTTGAACCACTCTGATTTTGGCCCTACAAGGTATTTCCCAACTCTGTCAGGTGGCGACTCCTACCTTGTGGTGCCCAACTCACACCCTCTAAGGTAATAAAAAAGGGGCAGCCCTAGATTCCTTGAGCTTCCTTCTTATCCTTCGAGACTCAAGGAGTGAGGCCTAAGTTGAGTTTTTGGCTGCTTTGATTTTATCATTCTTAAGAAAATAAAAAGGACACAAACAATGATATATGGAATGATAAATGTATGATATTTGATAGTTTAGAATGGATATGATGGATAATATTGCAAGAATAATGATTTTGAGCTTAGTAATACATTGTGCATAATAAAAATCGAATATGCCATGTTATGTGATGTATGCATAAAAATGCGTGCACATGGTCATTTTATGATTTGAACATGAAAAATGGATGTAATAGGTATTAGAATGCCATGAATTGACTTGATATACATAGGTGCAACATTATGCCTTTTTAAACCATTAAGCGTGCTAATGTGCATACAGATGTTCTTATCAATAAAAAGGTGTCGTGTGTGCATGAATGTGATGTGCTTATATACTAAGAATGGATTTTTGACATATCATGATGACATATATGTCATAAGTGCATGGAAAGGCTATGTGTGACCTTTTGAATATGAATATGGAAAATGCCATGAAAATGAATGTTTGTATCGATATTTGAGTCTTCATGTGGCATATTGAGATGTTGTGTGTTTCAATGCCATTACACCTCAAAAATCAAACCTACTAGTTTATGGACATTAATAAGCCTAAGTTGGCCAAGTGTACATGTTTAAGCCATGCAATGGTGCATTGAGGCCATTAGTGATTTTAATGGAATATAGTAATATGAAAAGTGAAATTGGTTAAAATCACACATAATGACATGTTTAATGATACCTATATTATTAAATAACCTAGTTTGGATAGGTTGACCGATCAACTAGGATTGTAGCTGTTGCTAGCATACCTTTTAGAATGAGACTTGTGGGTCACTGATTTACGTGTTGATAGGCATTAGTGTCTTCGGGCCTAAGATTACGTGTTGATGTGCATGAGAGCCTTCGAGCCTAAGATTATGTGCCAATGTGCATAAGAGCCTTTAGGCCTAAGATTTACATACCTACATGGTATGAAAGCCTTCGAGCCTAAGTGTTAGGCATCTATAAATGTGAGAGCCTTTAGGCCTAAGTTACGCGTCTATGGATATAAAGAGCCTTCAGGCCTAAGTTATGCATCTACGGATGTAGAAAGCCTTCAGGCCTATGTAGTTCTTTTATCTAGTCTTGGTTAGCTATCTTATTGATATGGGCATTGGTTAAATAATTAAAATGGCTTAAAGCTGCAAAAATTAAGATTACATGTCATATGGCATTAATATGTGATATGAGAACATAATGTGGTCAAATGACTTAAACTAGCCTTAAGGAGACTAAAAGTGTTTATTATCATTTGTATGACTATTATTAATGGTTATATGTGAATACAACTCAAAACACTAATATGGATAATTATGATGTGCATAATGGCATTTATGACTAAAAAATAGGTTTGTCATTTTTCTTTGTAATATATGAGTTTAGTATGGCATTTTACAAGCTATTATGAGATGGTATGATATATATTATACCTTATGATCTACAAAGGGCTATTATATGATATTTGTGATTTTTTGCATATTTGATGCTTAAACGTCATGACTTTATGTATGTAATGCATTATGTCAATTAAATGGTGGTTATTTGATGTTTATATAATGCCTTGGTAATTATGCTATCAAATGCATTGTACATGATTGAAAATGTGCATGTTTGCATATAAGACTCTAAATATGCATGAATGTGACTTTAAAACCAAATATGATTTATGTTGCATGTAAAACACTAAAAATGCACAATTATGATATTAAATTCAAAAATGGTATGTGTAAATATATGGGCATATTAAGATTATCCTTTTTACAAGTTAAAGTGATTACACCACTAAGCGAAAGCTTAGCGCATTACTTATTTGTGATGCATAGGTAACAGGGCAATAGATTAGAGCCAAAGCTTCTACATTTAAGAGACACAAAGATAACCCTTGCATGGGTATTTTTGTATTCTTTTTGTAATAGTAGTTGTGATGTAAATGAAATGTTTATATAGTTAGTATGCTCTAATGATCCCAGAGAGATTGGGTCTAATCTACATTTTGCAGTGGGTACTTGTATCAAATATTTCAACTATGGATTTTACTTTCTATTTCTTGTATGTTATGTGATGATTAATGAGTTTGCATGTGAGATTGTTGATTGTGGAGAGCCTAAGGTTGATTGTGGAGAGCCTAAGGCTGATTGTGCTTGTGTCGTGTTTATGTTATGATTAAAGAGTCAGGAGCACCCATGTGAGTTGGAGATGTATGTTTAAGTATATATAAGTGTTTTTAAGTAGGTAAAAATTTGGGAAAGTGTCTTAGTATAGCTGTTATGCTACTGAATTTTCGATACGATGACTCTAATGTTTACCTCGATTTGCATTCTAAAGGTTTTTAAATGTTTTATTTCATAATTGAGTTAAGAAATATTTTCTTATATAAAAGTTTTAAATTTTATGTGATTTTGGATAATAGAACTGGATATCATTTTGCATGCATGCATCCCTTATTCAGGTTCGGTGTACAAATTAAGCGGAGGGCACCACAGGTAACCTTATTTTGTTTAGGTACTCATCTACCCTTAGATGTGGCACCCATATTTTATTCATCAATTATTAATTTTCTATTCTTTTTTAAATTTTATTCAATTATTATTTATTCTCTTTTCACATGTTATTTATTTAATTATTTATTTTTTTATTTCCTTTATTATTTATTTAACTATTCTTTTTATGTCCTTTTATTTCCTCCTTTTATTGATTCCATTATTTCTTCCATACTAACATTGTGATACAAGTTATTTAAGATCCATTGATGTTTCATTTAACTTATCTTTTCCCTCTTATCAAATATCCAGTGAAGTTGGCACTTTATTATTTTTCACCTTTTATTTTATTGTTATTTTATTATTTTGTTCCTATTTATTTGCTTTGTCTAATCTTTATTTTCTTTCCAATTTTCTCCTTTTATTTTTATTACTTTTGAATTATTTTTTGTTACACTGTATTTTAGGCAATTTCTCTATAATTTTATTTTTATTCGATTAGAATGTATTTTAGCAAAATTTCCTTATAAATTTTATCTTTTTTTGGTTAGAATGTATTTCAAGTAATTGCCATGTAATTTAATTTTCACTCTAAATATTTCCTTTAATTTTCCATGAATATTGTAATAAGTAGAAAAAGATTTTTTTACACATAATAAAAAAATAACCAAATCGATTTCTAATTAATTAATCGGTGCTTTCCTAATAAAATATGCTTTTATTTTTCTTTAATAAAAGTCACAATAATAAAACTTTTTTTCATAAATTGGCATACAAGAACCAAAGTTCATAAAAAAATCGATCACCTAATTTCATGTATGATATTCATTTATTTCATGTATTTCCTTTGTTTCTATAAATATATATTCTTTTTTCTTTCCTGATGTGACTCGATACTTTATTTTAATTTTGAATTTTGCTTGAGAAAAAGGATTAAATTATAAATTTATTATGAAATTCCATATTAACTTGAGGTATAAATAAGAGTAGGGTTTCAAACCGCTATGGTTTTAGCCCTAAAACGTATTTCCTAACTTTGGTTAGGTGGTGACTTCTACCTTATAGTGCCCAACTCGCTCTTTTTAGGCTACTTGAATAGGAATGACTTAAGATTCATCTAATTTTCTTCTCATCTTTTGGGACTTAGGAGTTGAGACTTAGGTTGAGTCTTTAGTTATTTCATTTTGTTCTGCCTTAGAAAGGAAGGGATGTGAACATATCTCTTACATGTGTGCAAATTGGATAAATTAATTTGTAATATAATATTAGATATAATAACAAAATCAAGAATAATATTTTAATTTATGTATATTATATAACCTATAAGTATGATTGTTGTATGACTGACCAGTAGTATGTATGTAATTTTTTGATGAAATAATTGCATGATATGACTGAAATATGCTTGATAAGAATAAAGTGTGCTGCTTAAATGGTTTTATACTATATTGCTTACACCACTGAGCTTTATGCTTAGTGCATCATTATTCTTGCAGTGTGTAGGTTAAGGACACAGATAGAAGCTAAAGCCTTAAGTAGCTATATAGATTAAGATACAACTCTTCTTTTGGTATTTTGATTTCCTTTAGGTAAATTATAGGTTGTCGTTAATTCAGTGCAATCATATCATATGTTGTATAAAGGGGATTTAGGCCTAAACTAGTATTTTGAGAGGTTTTGTAACCTTTACTGAAAAACTTTACTTTTTAATGTACATATAAAATGTTCATATTGTATTTTATTATTCTTTTAATTTTGGAATGCAAGTATGTCATAGATCTTGTGTTGAGATTTTGGGTGGATTAAGAGGATCTAATTGAGTTTTGTTGATGTTAAATAAGATTTTAGTTATGCTTTTAAGCTTATAGGTACTATTCATTTTTGGGATAGTGTCCCGATACAACTGTTATGCTAATGATTTCCTAATTACTTTAAAACTCTAAAGTCGCTTTCAATAATTTGAAATTTTAAAAGTTTATATATGATTGAATATTTTCAAAAACATTTTAATTTCTATAGGTTTTTAATAAATTAAGTTAAGATATCAGTATGTGTGTCACTTTTTATTCAGGTTAAATGATCGAAATAGGTAAAGGGTGTCACATGTACCAATTATGAATGATAAGACTTAAAATAAGAAATCCCTTAATAATATTAAGACTTGTAAGCCATCTGTTAATATGGATTAAACCATAGTTCTCTTTAGCATTTGGTTATTGAGCATACTCAAGCCCATGCTACATTGGATATGTTTAATTGATATTAATGGGTTCATCTTAACTTAGTCATTTGTGTGTTTAT
>CANXYI012125542.1:0-10459 GCA_948208565.1 Hura crepitans
ATGGAATGTATGAAATTTGTTGTTGAAAACTGCACTGAAATTGGACCTAAGATGGTCCCAAAAATGAACCTTGAAAAGTGGTCGAAAGGACCTATAATTGTCTAGTTGACCTATACTTGAACCAAAAATGTTACTAGATAAAAAATGTTAAATTCATGGGAAATAATGCTATGATAAATTGAGACATATTAAACCTTGTATGCTGGTAATAACAAAGCTTAAAATTATTTTGGGGATTTTACCCGGTAGAGCTAAAATATGGCTATACCAGACTAGCTAAAAAATAAACTGTGTAATAAAATTTATAACTGTCTATTATTGTAACTTAAATATTGTAAGAACACTATTAGTTAATAAATGGACTTAAAATGAGCTACTTGGCCCACTAGTTAGACATCTACTAGATAGGTTGACCGATCAACTTAGAGATTTAGCAGCTGCTAGTTGTCTAATGTTTAGGCAGTGACGTTCATTATGGTTAGGGAGGCCTATGGGCTGATGTCCATTATGTCACATAGTTGTTGATATTCTTTGTGGTTAGGGAGGCCTACGAGTTGATCTCCATTATGTCACATTATTGATGGCGATTATTTGTGGCTGGGGAGGCCTATGGCTGATCTCTATTATGTCACATAGATTTTAGGACTTTATTTATGGTTGGGGAGGCCTATGGGTTGATTTCTATTATGTCACACAAATTGATGATATTTATTTGTGTTTGGAGAGGCTATGGCTGATCTCTATTATGGCATATATGCTGGTGCAGCAGCGTAGGTCTAGAATGGGGACCATTGCACCAGTTTATTTTCCTTTTAGATCTAGTGTCTATTGGGGATGTCTCCTAAGTTGGGCTAATTAAAATAATTAAACAAGATTAATAAATTCACACATGACAGTGGAACATGACATAGGGGAATTTTAGTAATTTTTCCACTGATAGTGAATAAAGGCTTAAAATGGCAAAGTTTGTGCATGAAATAATTGTTAATTATCAAATACATAAAATATATGACTAGTATTAATTAATTAAATGATTATAGACAGGAACACTCTAAGGGTAACACTGTAATTTTTGCACACTAGTTTCTTTAATTGAATCGGGATATCAATATGAGACAAAAATAGAAGCATAATGCATGAATTAACTACTGGACATGTCTTTCATAATTGAATTCATCGCTGATTATTTTTATAATCAGCGTACCTATTACAGTGCACAGGTACCAAGATCAAGGATATCACCTTGTAAAGCATACAGTGAAGTTCAGAGGAAATTTTTGAGAAGACTAATCATGTATGGATGTATGGTTTTGCACTCTATACACTTAGGTGGGGAATATGGGTGTGATGTATATAAGGGACACAGGGTAGTATCTGTATAAAATGGGTTGTTCTATAATTAATCCTATGATGTTTCTTTCATGTATATGTGATTTATCATAATGCTTGTGAGCCTAAGGCTCTTTGTGTTTTATTATGGCCTAAGGCCTGTGACTGCTGTGTATTAGATGATATTGATAGGGCAATAACTAGGGGACTAGAAGGGTTTAAGAGATGTGATATATAATATTGAGGTGTTTACAGATGGATATGAATTTTGCGATATTGACTAGGGCAGCCGTTGTGCTGCCAGATTTTTAAATGATACTAGATTATGTTAGATTCTTTCTATAATGGCTGAAACATGATAATATGAACTTAAGTGGATTATAGGAATTAACCTGAATGAATTTAGAATTAGATAGTGTTGTCTTGTACAGTATAAGTAAAAGTTAAATGAATGAACATGCTGGAAATTTCAGGACGGGTGACCAAGCAGAAAGTGCACTACTTATTGGGTTTCTTCAAGAATCTAGTAGGGGTTGTCACAATCCTTAATAAACTCTATCCATCACCTTTAGCTCAAGTTCAACTCTTTTTATGTCCAAAGATACTTCAAACTCTTATGATTAATGTATACATAACACTTCTCTCTATAGAGATAGTGTCTCTATATCTTTAGTGCAAACATTATCACTGCAAGCTCTAGATCATGAGTAGGGTAGTTCTTCTTATATTGCTTCAATTGTCTAGAATCATAGGCAACTACCTTGCTTTCTTACATAAAAACACAACTTAACCTATTATGTGAAGCATCACTGTAGAAGGTGAAGTCCTTAAAAATCGACTGAACTAGAATTAGTGATTCTGTCAACATCACCTTAAGCTTGTTAAAGCTCTCTTAACATTTGTCATCCTAGACAAACTTGACATCTTTCCTTAATAGATGAGTAATAAGTGCTACTATCAAAGAGAACCATTCACAAGATGTCTATAATAACTAGCCAACCTAAGGAAACTCTTGATCTTTATAGTGTTCTTAAGTGGCTTCCACCCCATAACTGCCTCAATCTTACTGGGATCAACCTAAATCTCCTTTACAGAACCAATATGCCTAAGAAAATACACTTCACTAAGCCAAAACTCACATATGTTAAGCTCAACATACTATTTTTTATCTCTCAAAATAGGTAGAACCATTCTCAGATGCTACTCATAATCCTCTTTACTTTTGGAATAAACCAAGATACCATCAATGAAGACAACTAAAAACTAGTCAAGATATGACAAAAAGACTCTATTCATCAGGTCTATAAAAGTCGTAGGAGCATTAGTAAGCCCAAATGGCATTACTAAAAACTCATAGTGGCCATATCTCTTTTTGAATGTTGTCTTCACTACATCAGACTCTTTTACTCTTAGCTTATGATAACTAGACCTTTGATTGATCTTAAAGAACACTCTAACCCCTTAAGTAAATTAAAAAGGTCATCAATTCATGGCAACAGATACTTGTACTTGATGGTCACTTTGTTTAGCTATTTGTGATCCACACAGAATCGCAGAGAACCATCCTTTTTCTTCACAAATAACACTGGTGCTCCCTAAGGCAAAACACTCAGCCTTATGAAGCCCTTATCAAGTAACTCTTAAAGCTAAATCATTAACTCTATTAACTCTATTAGAGCCATTTGATATGGAGCTATCAATACCAGAGCAGTGCTAGGTAATACCTCTACACTGAACTTGAGTTCCTATTTTAGTGGTAATCTGGGTAACTCTTCAGGAAACACATCCATAAACTTTGACACTATTGGTATGTTACTAGTATCTAGCTCTCCACTATGGGTATCATAAACATGAGCTAAGAAAGCTTGACAACCCTTCCTTAATAGGTGCCTTGTTATCACTGCCAAGATAACATTAAACAAAAAGTCTGTCCTTTAACCCACAACTATAATCTTAAACCCATTTTCATCCTTAAGAGTCAACCTCTTCAACTTGCAATCCACTATGGCATGATACTTGGACAACCAATCTATGCCCAGTATTAAATCCAACTCATCAAATGGTAGCTTGATAAGATCAGCTAAAAATTGGTGTCCTTGTATTGACAATGGACATTTCTTGTAAACCTTATTTACTATGATGTGCTGACTTATGGAATTGCTAACCATAATGTCTAGGTCCATAAGCTCTAATTATAACCCTTATTCTTGTGCTCGTGATGTGCAAATATATGAATGTGTAGACCCTAGATAAATTAAAGCCAAAATAGGTGAATCAAAGAGAAGAAAAGTACCAGCTATGATGTCTAGCTCATTAACCTCTTCTCATGCCCTAATGGCATACTATTAGGCAGGAGCTCCATACTTAGGTTTAGACTCTGCTCGATCCCTCTAAGCTCCCTCTAGCCTATCTCTTTAGTCTCTTTTTTAGCTTCTAATGGAAACCTATGAAAATCCCTATTTGATCTCAGCTCTCTTGGAATAATCTTTACAGAAATATTCAATGAACCACACTCAAAGTATACTCTTGACTTTTCCACCAACACTCCCTCTTGTATCATTTATGAAAAGTTAGACATTGAGGGACTTGGCAACTTTTGGTGGTAGAAATTGGTGTATTGGTAACATGAGATTTTTTACGTGCCTTGTCTTATGAGATTAAGCCTATTTTTGGGTATGCTATGATGCCTCTATCTAATTACATTTAAACTTTTTATTAACTCCTTAAAATACACTAAAAGCCCTCTGACTAAAGGACCTCTTCTTCTGATAAAACTCCCTTTTCTTTCCTTCTGTACCCTATCTATGGAACAACACACTATAACAAGCTAGGAGAAATCTCTGATCTTCATAGGGACCACTTATGATTTGATATGCACATGTAATCTTTTCTCGAATCACTTACACTTATCAACTTCTATGGAAATGTTTTCCTTGGTGTAGTGGCTAAGCATAGAGAAGTCCTTCTCATATTCCCTTATAGACTTCTGTCCCTACTTAATGTCCATGAACAATTGTCATTTGTCATACAAATAGTCTTTAGTGATGTACTTTTCATGGATCTCTGCCCAGAAAAAGTCCCATGTCAGCTCATCTTTTGACTTGTACTCTATCAAGTCTTCCCACTATTTTGAGGCTTCTTCCTGTAGCAAAAAGGTAGCATAGATCACCTTCTCTGCTAGTGTGCATTGTATCTACTTTATTATCTTTTTAGTATGGTCCAACCAGTACTCTACCTTTTTAGGCTCCACCGTACCTTTTCCCTTGAAGACTTTGGCTACCATTTTTTTTAACTCTCTCTAAGTAAGCCTTTTGGAGAGCTAATGGAACCTTTAGCTATGGTGCTAATGATGGAGTAGTTGCTATATAGCCTACCTCAATAGCTGTAGCATCTCTTATAGAAATACTAGTAAAACCAATGATGCTGAGGATACATGCCTTGTTTCATTACTAGACATAGAGGCAACTCTATCCGACTTTTATCCCACGGACATGAAAGCTTGTCATTTTTCCTCCTCATAGGGTGCACTCATCTTAATTGTAGGCATAAGAATATTTGATAAGCCTTGGTACTCCTAAATTATGAAATGTATAGACTTAACCCCAAAAGCAATCTTACATTGCCTAGGAAGCCTAAATCGGAGCTTTAATACCATAAAATGTGACACCCATTACTTGGTTCGGTCATTGATCAATTGCCAAACCTAACTAAAGAGTGTGTACATAATATGCTATCCAATCTTAACCTATACAACATTATTTAAAACAATCTTATCAATCATGATTAAAACATAAAAATGTGAGTTTTCAAAAACTTTTTAAAATCGAGTTACAAATTCAAATTTTAGAATTATCATGCTAAAATTCTAACACCATAATGATTGTATCGGGCACTATCCCAAAATTTGAATACTAACTTATAATATAGAGAACACTTCTAAAACATTTCTCAATAATATCCTATAATCATGATCCTCTTAATCACTCCATAAATAACAAAATCACAAGCATTAGTCTCAACCTCAGGAAGAGACATCATATAAGCATAAACTACTTTATAAAGTTTAAACATAGTTACAAAACCATTACCATATCTACAATTACAATATAATATGATCTAGGCCCGTAACTTAATGCATAAAATATAAGAGTGCATTTCTTATATCTATACATTCCATAATTTAATTAGGTGTAATAAAAATTATACCAAAAGTAAAATCTTCTCTTACTTGTCTTTATGTCCCAAAGCTTTGGCTCAATTGTTCTTCTTACCCGCATATTACACATGAAAACAATGTGCTAAGCAAATAACTTAATGGTGTAATAGAAATAACTTATGCAAATTACCTTAGCATATTATACATGTTCATGCAAAGTATAATCATATCCACTATATAATGCATAGATAATGCAACATATGTATATTATACATGTATGTATAATATGATTAACCAAGATGCCAAAACCACATGATACATACATGCCCTTATATTCACATCAAGCATAAACTAAGTCAACAATCTATTAGATTTAGTTTATAATGCCTATATTAAGAAAACATATAACCTATGGATAACTAGATCATAATGTGTGGTGGCCCACTTTTTTTTTTAACTTAAATAGCTGCTACACTAGTATATATGTGTAAAGTGATCATATTGGACTTGATCAACAGCTGTACTCACATAAAAGTGTGCAATGGTCCCATTAGACCTAACTAACGGTTGCACCTACATGAATCTAAAGATCAAGATAATAGGCCTTTAGGTCAAACTAAAAGTGGACCCATAGACCATACACATAAAAGCACTAAAATGCACTATCAACTGCTATTTATCCCTCGTTAATCGGTTAACCTAGGTTTTTACTCATATGGGCTATAACCAATGTATTTTTAGTTACACTATCTTATTAAGGTTCAAAATAGCTTATTTTTAATTTGGTATAGTCAACAAATGACTAAACTAGAAGGTTATGTTATTATCCTTTTTTTTTTGTAATCAAGCATAATGTGTCATTGCAATAACCACATTTTAAGGCCATACATTGTCATGATATGCTTAAAAACACATTCCCAATGTCACATTACCATCTCATGATCAATAATACCTATATAACCATGCATCTTCCATTTCATGCTCATTTAAAAGTATACACATGCTTGGATACCCAGTAAGGCCATTTAGCAACTAAGCTTTCGAACACATCCATAACCTAAACCTTTGTATTATACCTTAAACACTAGTGTCCATAAGGTCACAAACATGCATAAAGGAACATACATCCTCAACATATGCATACTCTAACATACATACATATATATAACTTAAAAACTTTGTAACATCATCATGCTTACATCTCTCATGCCCATCCATGCATGTGTATCCATATATATGCATACAGCATGACTAGCATACACTATTTAAACATGCCCTTACATTTATGCCTTAATGATCATTCAGCCCCACATGAGATTACAAGGCAATAACCCATATCAATGTCATGAATTACTTCATGTACATCTAATATTTCATACAACAAGAGTATAGTCCATACTCATGCTTAATATATCAATAAGACATATTAACCCTCATTCAATTCTGCATGTATTATTATCAATGAATATGTATTATCATGCATTTAGCATGTTATTAACCATGTTTAAAACCATTTATGTGTATTATGTAATAACACACGTAGATACACCATTATGATTACATGGCCATTCAACCATAAGGCTTATGGCACATCAAGTAGGCATATTTTCATCTTACAACACTATATAACTTAATTCCATAGTAACATACTTTAATCTATATCACAAGCATGCATTAACAAACATAGACACATTTATGCATTAATATGGCCTTTCAACCATCATGATATATCATCCATATATGCCTTCTTCCATCATGTCACATATACCTAAAGCATCATAAACGCATGATTATACATCCTAGATACTACTTTACACCATTAAAGTCATAATTGCTTTTAACATGGCATTAATTACATATTTATATACATGTATATACTATGCAAATCTTAGGGCATAATCAAATTTGCATAAGTTAATCTAATTACACATACCGAAATGATTATATTACAACTCTAAGGACCACTTACACTTTAGCTTTTCCCTTATCTTGAGTTTTCTCAAAAACACCTATTCACATAATAGGAAAGATTTCGTAAAAATCATAGAAAATAATATGCAGCTCAAAAATCAAAACTAAAGCCATAAACATGCCCTTAGGCAATTGAAGAACATAGGAAAAATATTGGATTTCAAAAAATCAGACTCGAACCAAGATTTGTCACTATTCATCAAGCTTAAAAATTGAGTTATTCTTCTAGTTTTCTTCTAATTTCTTACTTGAAATAGGGTTTAATGGTCATGGAAGCACCCATAAATCTTTTGATCAAACCAAATTGAGCTTAAATTGAAGGATAAAGATTTAACCATGGAGGAAATCACCCATGGCTATCGTCAGTTTTAGGGAGGAGAAGAGGAGAGGAGAGTTTGACCAAAATAATAAAATTTAACCATATTTATACTTTTGAAAAAATTAATTAAATATTTATTTTTCTCCTCTCATTCTTCCCTTTTTCCTTCTCTTTTAAACTCAATTTAATCTCAATTAAAAATGTAAAAATTCATTTAATTTAGGCCCCATAAACCTCTAAAAATTAAAGCTAAAAAAATGAGAAAAACTTATTAAAATCCTTACTTTCCATAATACTTGATTTTCGTAAAAGTACTTCCTGATATCCAAAAATTCCAATTCCAGTGCCAACAGGTTAATTAGAATTTTTGAATATCAGGTTTTATTGATCTCGAGTCATTTTAAGCATAAAAGAAATAATTTTATGGTTTAGCTTTGCCTTCGGCACTATTCATGAGACTGCTATAAAAACTTTCTTTGCATTTTTAACTAACTAAACAACTGCTAATTGGTCTCAAATTTTACCCAAAATTATTTTAGGACAAGTACTTTAACTTGAACCATTTAGTGAATCCCAGGTCTCGGGTGCAGTATCCTAGAAAAGTACTATTGAAAAAATATGGGATTTTCGAGCCGTTACAATGTTAGTGTTAGTTCTACAACAGAAAGGATGATTTTGGGGTAAAATAGAAGATTGTAGATTTAAGGTTTTATAACTCCTAAACTTGGATAAGCCATATTTTGATGTTTTAACATTTTTTTAAATAACTAGGCATGCTCAGATTAGTGGTACGGGTGTTATTTTCGAATATGGTGTAGTGTAGATTTTCTATGGATTTTTTAGTATATTTTCAATCATAGAACTTAGAGAAAGTGGATGAAAGGCAAACCAAAGGAAAAGAAAAGCTGTGAGGTGACATTTGAAAAGCTGAACAATTATATTGTAAGTGTATTCAATAAAATATGTGTGCACTTTATGATTTTATGCATTTTCAAGTATGTGTGCATTATGTTAAGTGTATTCACCTCTAAAAATGATTGAAATAATAACTATAAAAATGATAATGATGTTATATTAAGGTTTGTTAGATGTTAATCTAATAAAACTAATGAAAAATGGATGAAAAATAAATTAAGTAGAGTAAATCTCACCTAAGTCGAATGGTATGTATGTAAAAGGGCAAAATGGTAATTCATGGTATTATGGATAAAATGGATATAATTGAAGTGCATTAGGTTTAATAATCATGGTACATTAAGGCTTAGAGGTAAGGAATGTAAAATGTTAATGACATTGTAATTGGTATGTGTTATGTGTAAGCAATTTAGTGTGTGTAAGTGTGTGATGCATAATACATGATAGTGAAACATCATTGTATGGTAAGTGTGTACATATTTGTAATTTGGATTATAAGAGTTAAGTTGGAAAATAGATAGTGTGATATGAGTGAATGAATAAATATGGACATGTGATGATGAAAAAATGCATGTAATGTATATGTGAACAAAGTTAAGATATAGATAGCCCATATAAATTAGACAACCTGCTAGATAGGTTAATTGGTCAACTAAGGAAGTAGTAACTACTAGGAAATGTTGGTATTATTTTTCATATAGATGTGGCTACCGTGAGGTCCATAAAGGCCACTACACACACATATGATGTGTGTTGTTCTGATATGATATGATATTTTCATATGGGTGTAGCTGTGGGTAGGTCTAATAGAACCACTACACATATTCATATGTGGGTGCAATGCGGGGAGGTTTAACAAGACCACTATTGTAACACCTTTACCTAATTCCATAAGAAATCCGATAAGAATGCTACTTTCTATATGGTTACCCATCTTGAAATTACCCTTGTATTAGTGTTTTTATTTTAATTAACATATCATAATATTATTTATAGATCTTTCTTTATAGTGTCATTTCATTAGTCATAATACACTATTAAAAATTTCTGTTCCATTTGAAAAATATTTTTCAAAAAATCAGACAGTATAATAGCTACTCGGGTTAAAAACCAAAATTTTTCCTGTAAAGAAAATCACACTTCTATACATAACAGTCATCGCTTCACATCCATATGGACCCATCTGGTCTTCTTAACTCAGCATATATAAATATAAAATCATAGTAAATGCATCATAACTATTATAGGCATCACAAGGTCTTAGACCTATCATAAAATAGAAACAATAGACAACATCATTCATATATATACATATCATTATAGACACATATATTTATTGTTTTCTTTCTATTATTATTTACATGCTATAATTTATGATTACATTCATTTTTATAATTCTTACCCAACCCATATTCTAGCTCTACATGAGTACACACTTGATTAGATAAAGTACTATACCCTAAAAATATTCCCCAGCTACAGAGGCTTGACTCTTCACGTGCTCACTTTCTTTTACCTGCACATCTAAACATTGATACGCTATGTGTAATTCAGTGGTGAACTTGAGAAAACATAATATACATATGTACACATATAAAGGTAGTTATGCAATTACAGACAATATGTAGCAGTTTAGGTGTTTAACAGATAATTACAAGTTATATACAATAATATACATGTTAAGCTAATATGTTTTCATTCTTACAAGCCAATCACTTTTCATTTCATAACATAGTTAAATTTCTCACTATATGACTTAGATTTAATAT
>CANXYI012125852.1:0-12043 GCA_948208565.1 Hura crepitans
ACAAGTTGCTCTCCTAATTGTTCTAACGATGTACTTTAGAATACTTTTCAAAAATAAATTATGATAGTTGAGTATGTAACTCACCTAATGCTTTTTTGAAATGAGCCTAAGAACGGGTAAGAGAGTAACCTATTTAAGAATAAGTAGAAGAGGAGTTTGTTTAAATATGTATTTTAATAACTTATTTATGTATCATTTATTCATTTAATTACGGGCCTCTTAAGTGGGTTAAATGATCCAATCATGTTGTGGAAGTTTTCCTTTAGTAGAATCTTGTACCCAAAATGAGAAGTTGATTAAGTCTAATACCTTTATATAAAAGGTTCAACCAATTTATAAGGTATTTACTAGAATAGACTAGGACACTCTTACACAATTAGAATCATGAACCCTTAAAGTAGGCATAAAACCTACTGCATAAGTAACTCGGGATTCCATGTAGAATTTGTGAAGTTTGGTTTTCAACTTAAATTTTCTTTTTAAGTGAATCAAATTTATTCTACATGTGATGTTAGAATTCCTTTTAGAGGCACTTCCTCAATTAAAAGAAAAGGTGAGTAAGCCTACCTCTTTTATTCTATAGTAGGCTAAACACTCTATAAGAAATTAATGATCACTTAAAAACTAAAAATATGCTCATGTGTGCATTTAAGTAAATATCTAGTTATGCCTTATATGTTTAAGTTAGTTCGAGTCAGTACATTAAGGAAATAAGATACCTACTAATAAGTCATTATCCATGTCAATAAATGTGATGTTTGGACAAAACCTAGAGGGGTAAAAGAATACATTAGATGATGTTAGCCAATAATACATGAATGGCGGATGCAAATTTTAATATGAAATAATAAATACAATGATTATTCAACCAAGTCACTAGAGTGGGATCCATAAATGAGAGATTAGTTGTATATCTGAATAATATATATGAGTTTGCTAATCTCAAATAAACAGTTATGAGCAAAGATGTTTTAGATAATGGATGAAAATATCGATAGTTATGGAAATTCCTATAAACAAATTGATCGATTTAATTATGATGTTAATTTTATGCTAAAGGTATTCTCTTTTGTTTGATGTAAGGTATATACTCTCTTGTTACTTAGTCTCAGTAATTAAATTAACTTTATAAATCTAATCAATTTGCAATTAATCTTAGTAAACTTATTTTCAAAGGTAAGTATGTATTAAGGGCTCATTCACTACATATATAGTGTGTTATAATGACCATACTTACACTATCAAGTATTGTGCATCAATAACATGCTTGCATCAGTTGCTCATAGTCCATGCATTCTATTAGTTATGCATTAGCTAGAGGTATGTCTCTTACTTTTGCTTAGTATTGGAATGATTTAATTATAATAGTTACATACCTATAAAGCCACCATTATATCATAATAATTGGATAGGATGATTACATAAAAAAAAGAACAAAACCTAGAAAGTGCATTAGAAACACGTAGATGAAACTAGGTTTATGAGAATAAGATTTTGTTAGATAAAAAAAATCTCTTATTTTAAGAACATCAGTTATGGCATTAATTGTAAGAACAATATTATGTAGAAATAAATAAGGTAAGTGGAAGTAAGCTAATAAAATAAGAGGATCAAATCAGAGTGCATATTTCCATTGTAGCTATAAATTAAGGGAATAAAATTAAAGACTTAAAGCCTGAGGTAAACCTTAGAGAACCCAAGTTAGGGTAGCTTTGGCATGCCAAAGAGGGATAATATACAAATCTATAATAACATATAGCTTGGCATTAGTGCCATATAAGCTATTTACTAAAACAATGGTTGAGGCCACAAACTTCTCAACTTATAGATAATTATCAGCTTATCAGCCCATTTACCCTTCCTCAGAAGCATTTTAGGAGTGGATTACCAAAGACTCTAGAAATTTTGGTTATGTTAAATTGAGAAACACTAAGATTAAATGAAAACTAAACATTACTGGAAGCACAAAACATGCATACCATTAAAGTTATAATTCTAGATACATGTGACAATTATGACTAGGGGATGTATATATATTATTGAAATTATAGTCACTGGAATCATGAACTATAATACAAAAAAAGGTATGTACATGTGGTCGAAATTACAACTACTCATACTTAATTCCTTCTGTAAAGATACATAGCATGTTGTAAGTACAAGGAACATGTATGATAGGATCAACAAAGCATGTCACAAGTATGAACACAGATGCACATACATATAACAACACAGATGCACATACATATAACAACATATATTTATGTATATACACAACAAGATAAATTCACCATAAAAATTAGGCTGTAAATATGATGAAAATAGGTAAAACACAATACTAGGTTAGTTAGGAAAATAGTTATGACACTCTTTTCTAAGATAGAACATTAACATAGTTTTTCTATTTATCTTGCAGGTTATGGAAAGTTGTTAAGGAGGCACCCAGCTTGAGTGATCTTGTTAGAATCCCAGCATGTCCCACTATCTTGGCAGACATTTAGAGTAGTAATAGCATAGTATATAGCATACATTGTGAATATATGATTATTTAGGAGACATAATAGCTTGGTATCTCAGTTTGTAAATTTGTATATGTGTGATAACTAGTAAGACTATTATGGATATAGGTGATTAAGTTGAAGTAGTTGTATGCATGTAGATATATGTTGGCTAGCCGAGACAAGGTGTCAATTGAATAACTCTTCCCTCTTTAGGAATGGGTTAGTTATGTTCTTGGGTCATCACAAGGAGTGATGGATTCAATGTTATAATGATAGAATGTATATGTTACATGCATAAGGCTATTGTGATCATTAAATGAGTCTTAGAGTATTGGCATATGGTATATAAGTGTTTTTCTATGGGTGAAAATTTTTTGTAAGCCTTCGGATAGTAGTTATGCTGTCAAAATTTTTCTTTAGGCTACCACTTATGATAACAATTCTTATATAAATGCTTAATTGAAAACTAGACTTAGTTAGGCCTATCATGTAAGCCAATTAAATGGGACTTAGCCTCCTGAGCTTAGGCAACAGTTCATGTGGTAACACTTTCCATTGGGTACTTAGATGTAACCAAAGGGTAAAGTGTTACACGAATGGTTGCATATAAGGAATATTGATGCTTAAGATAAATTAAATTAAATCTTAGCTATGCATGAGTAAGGTGAGATAAAATGATGTGATTATAGTAGGTGACATGTTTTGGTTGAGTATGCTTATGTAATGAAAAATAAATACATGTTATTAGTTAAAAATGTGATATTAGTGGCATAATTAAGTGAGTTATTTATGGTAGTCAAGTTGGCCAAATCTATTATGTCTTGAAGAATGGATTTAAGTTGATTGAATGATGAGATTATATATGTCATGTTAAGGCCTTGAAATATAATGAGCCATACATGTGATGTAGGATAAGAATGGTAACACTAAGTGTGTCATAAAAAAACAAGTGTGTATATACCTATACTAATGTCATAATGATACAGATGAGCATTGTTATATGATAATTTTGATGAACAAAGTAAAGAAAATGATTATGAAGTTAAGTGGTGGCAATGTTAGCCAATATGGACAAAAGGCCTAAAATAGATGTTGAGTGCTTCAAGCATTCTTAAAGTTAATTGATAAGGTGAGTATACCTTATGTAATATATATATAAGACTTTTTTGTTAAGAATATGTGTAAATGGCCTAATAATATGTTAAGGTATATAAAAGCTCAGAATATTGCCTATGAGGTATAAAAGATGAATATGCTTGATATGTTGATCTTTGTGCTTATAATGCATGAATGGGATTATAAATGGATTTCAAACAACAAAGAACATTAATTTTCCCTAAGGTCATGTGTTAACCCATTTAATGATAAAACTTACTTTAATTTATGTTAAGAGGGTGAAATAATTATACACTAGTGATATCCCATATGATTAGACAACTTAGATTGTATAGGTTAATCGGTCAACTTGGGATAGGTAGCAACTGGTAGGGTACCTTAGTGCCCCTAGGTTGGTGTAAGTAGCCATATAAGTCCAATTAGGCCACTACACATATATTCAAATGTCATTACAATATTTAGGCTGGTATAGCAGTCGAATAAGTCTAGAGAGGCTATTGTACACCTCTAGGCTAGTGTAGTAGTCGGATAGATCCAAAGAGGCCACTATATATAGTTAGGCTAGTGCAATGGATGCATAGGTGTAGAGATTATGTATTTTTACCGAGGATGAGAGTGGTTTGTAGAGTCGCCACCTAGCCTTTACACTAGGACCTCTGATCTTTTATACCAAAAAGGTTCAGAATTTCAAATCTTATTTATGCCCCAATAATATGTTGTCCATGTATATTGTAATTTTTATTAATCCCTTATCAAACAAGCATGCATTATATTTAAAGCAATTATGTTTCCTTTCCATGTATATGGAGAAATTATAGTATTTAAAAGAAATATGACAGGTACATTATAAATCCATAAAGCAGGTCATTAATTGGTTATTATTTGACCTGACAATTACCCGTAATTCTATAGGAATTACTGGTAATTGTCCAACTCCCATCTCTAGGAGATTGGCTTATATTGAAATACATTTTAATTGTGACTTTTAATTAAGGAAATACAAATCTATTTTATTAGGAAAACACTAATTGATTTCGTATAAGTAATTTGGCATAGAAGCTAGATTTTATCGCATAAAACTAGTTATTTACTAACTATTACAACACCAAAATAGGCAAATAAATATAAATGATACAAAACCAAAGAAATAAGCTAAAGTCCTAAAATTAGCCCGCTTCAATGTCGTTAGGTCCGTGTGGACCTGGGAGACAAGGACTGTAAGTCTGTGTGAATGTAAGTGGCAATGACTATAATTCTGTGTGGACTTTATCCAAGGGAAAGCTAAGTCCATCTCATACTTCCAATTCAATCCGATACCCCATCAATAACTTAGAAAACATTTAAGTCAAATTAGTTAGATCTAAATCATTAACAAAAATAATTATTCAAAATCATAAACACGCTCATCCTAAACACACTGCATATCATAAACGACATAACAAGGATTCACCATATAAACCACTATTTATACATCTGTGCGGACCTCTAACCCTTTTGACAAGGAGTCCACACAGACTATGGAGCCTCTTAACATGCATGCAAATAAGGCTGTGCGGACTAACACAAATACTTACCTTCAAAGATATTAAGTCCATGCAGACCTAATCAAATTTACATAGAGATATCACACTTGTCATGTCACATTAATGTTAATTATGAACATTTATAGTTCATACATCTGATGAGATTAGCCTACTCATCATCAATGAGAATGGGGATAATCAAGATATCACCTCATTAACTAAACATCTTAGAGATCATCGGCTTGTAAGAAAATATAGAAGATATATCCATAGACCTCAGATATTACTTATTATGAAAGAGTCTCTTAGAGCACAAACATAAAAGCCTCTTGATATAAATGAGAATGGTTAAAGTCTTCCTTGTAATCAATTTTACCAGGCTTTCTTATGTCAGTTGTTGCTGCGATGGTTGCACTTGTGATTTTTCAATCTTTATTATTTTCTACCCCCTTTTTCTTTTTGTGAAAAGAAGTATTTATACCTCTCTTCTACGGTTTTCCCCCATGTCTGGAAGGAATCCTCCTCTCTTTAGGATCCTCTTCCTAGACTAAATAAGCAAAGTTTAAATCCAGAATCTATTTCCGTCGACAAGTCCGTGCAGACTTATTCCTGAAGGTCTGCACAGACTAAGGCTTCTAAAGGGATGGTCCTGATCTTCATCGGCCGAGTTCTGATTTGTTTCTATAGTTAGTTCGTGTGGACACAAATAGTAGGTCCGTGTAGACCTAAGTCTCTGAAGTGGTCATCTGTAGTCTTCATAAGCCAAGTTCTGATCTACTTCTATAATTAGTCTATGTGGACCAAGTATTTGAGGATACTAGTCCATGCAGACTTAATATCTTAATGGCTTTTTGTGTTGTACTCAAATAGTCTATCTGTAGCTATCATCCTTAGATGAGGTGGGGTGTCTATAGTTACCCCCACTTTGGTGTGTGTTGTGTAATGCATGAATTGGAATAGCTCACAACAAAGTATCAAGTTCAGAAATACTTACCTATAGGTGTTTTTGTCTAACGTGAAGCTTTATCACATGTGGATGACTACCTTCCTATGTATACCCATGCCTAAGGTTATTTATTTGACATAGTTTAACCATAATGTAGAAATTTTTGGATTGTAAATTGGACATAGAGTCAAATTTTTGTGGGTTAGCTTATGAGGCTGAACCATAAAATGTAAATTTAGATATAGAGTCAAATTTTATGGATTAGCTTATGAGGTTGAACCGTAAAATGTGAATTGGATGTGGAGTCAAATTTGGTGGATTAGTTTATGAGGCTGAATCATAAAATGTGAATTTAGATACGAAGTTGAATTTAGTGGATTAGCTTATAAGGCTAAATCGTAGAATGTGAATTTAGACACAAAGTCAAATTTTGTGTTTAGACTTTCGGTGTTCATCCTCAGGGAAGTTGAACTTTGAAATTCTGAATTGATTCTATAAGAAAGAAATGAAATGTTAATAGAAATAAACTAAATTTAACCTTTTTAGATCTTGGTGACTCTAGGTCCATGTGGACATGGAGATTTAGTCCGTGTGGACTTATTATTAACTTTGGCATAATATCTTGAATATGTCCATACAGACTTTATTCCCAAAGGTCCGTGTGGACTCTATGTTACAATATATCTGAGGACTTATATTTCTAAGGTCCATACAAACTTATTGCATCAGTGATATAACCATCCCTTTTTCTTCTCTATTTCCCACTCCTTCTATTTTTCAGTTTTTAGTTTTCTTCATTCTCTTTCAACAAGACCCCTTTAGCATGGCTTTCTCAAGTAGGAAATGCTTCAAATTCCTCTTTTTCCAATAGCAATAAGGATGTCCCTACCTTTGTCCTTTTTCTGTAGGGAGGATTTGTGCCCTCTTCTCCTCTGTGGGAAGACATTTTGATGCCTTTTCTTGTGGGTTTTGTCCTGTCTATGGTAGTGAACCATCCAAAGAATGCAGTGCCTATCGATGGCATTATGTTTAGTGATCCAACCCCTCTTTTGGTAGATTTGGCTCATCACGCCTATTCGGAGGCATACCCGTAGGTGAGAGTCTTCCTCCTTTTTGTGTTTTCAATTGAGTTTTCTTTGCCCTTTTTGTGTTTTCATGCCTTGGTGAGTTTATGGTGCGATAAGTCCATGCGGACTTATGGCTTTTGACTTGAAGTCCGTGCAGACTTACTTTGATTGAAATTTTAACCCTTGATTGAAGTCCGTGCGGACTTATCATTAACTGGATCTTGGTCCATGCAGACTTTATGCTTAATAGCTTGTGACCCCATTTTTAGTCTATACGGACTTATTTTGCCTACATTTTTAGGTCCATGCGGACATTTGCTTTAGGTCTATTTGGTCTATACGGACTTTGTATTTGGCTACCCTTGACTTCATTTTTAGTCCCTGCGGACTTATTCTTCTTGCATTTTGGTCCATGCAAACATTTGCTTTAGGTTTTAATTCCCAATTGTTTTACTTATTTTTCTTCTATAGACACATCTTAAATGTGGAGGCACCCTCTCTAGTCCATAACAGTGGTACTCTATTATGCCTTTGATGGTGAACAATAAGGTGCAGACCATAAGATTTTAGACATTCATCGATCACCTTATAGGCAGGGACTTTTACCGTAATCTCTAGGCCTAACAAGCCTTGCTGGATAGGTGGATGGACACCATACATACCTTTCACCTATCTTTTGGTGAGTTGACTATCACATCATTTGATTGGGTGTTCATCATATAGGCACCATGTATTGGTTATGCTATTGCTTTCAATGCTTGCTATCGGCACCCTTCCTTACGACTACCTGAAGTTAAAGAACTATTGGGATATATGCCTTAAGATCGAGCTGGTAACATCTATTGCATGGATCTTTAGGAGAGGTGGGGAGAAAAGTCCCCTACAAGTGACCTGGAAGTGGATCAGTATGTGTGCTACTTCATTTTATACTTGTTGTGCACTGCTCTCTTTGCTAATGCCAATGGTACTATGAGCTAGGGCTTTCTCCTGGTATTGAAAGATGTGGATAACATAGGGAGCTAGAATTGGTGTAATTCCTCCCTAGGGTGGATGTTTTGAGGTCTAGATATGGCTATACAAACTCGAAAAAGTCACTACTTTGTCCAGAGCTTTGTGTTAAGCATCTTGGTAAGCCATTCTTCCCTTCTTCCCTTGTTGCTTTTCCTTAGAGGCTTTTATTGCTGACTTGCTTCTTTTGTGATTCTTAGGTCTAGGCTTATGAGCTTCACTTGTTAGCTCGCCCTTGCGAGCTTGATGTGCCTCAATGCTATCTAGTGATAGATAGATGGGTCTAGCTTATCTTAGGTCCATGGAATGCAGCGTCCTTGATGCAACATCATTAGTACCTTACCTCACATGCTTGGGCAAATGTAAGTAACTCCTGCATAGAAAATTAAAAAAATGCTTTTTTCATTAAGCGTTTATATGTTACTAATATTTTACCTATATAGGTTAACTTAGCCTGGTGGGTCTTTTCCATTAATGAGGTGCCCCCTCTTCTGTGCTTTATTCGGGGCCTGTCTTTTTGCTATATGCTGCTGACTACTCCTAAGATGTAGTGTTGGTTTCTAAGAGAAAGAGTAATCAGTTGGCACTAAGTCCTAACTTGTGTCTTATCCCTCTGGACCATCCTGAGTCTATGCTATTTGGGAGGTACATCGACGACTTGAATTTTATATAAGGGATGATAGTCAGGATCCCTGGAGCAACTCTAATGGACGATAGTGATGAAGGTTATGTTTCCTGGGCTGCATCTCATCTGCTTCCTCAGGTTCCCTATGCCACGGGGCCTCCTCCCCCTTAGGTAAAAAAGTTGTGTTTTATTATTTCTTTCATGATGTCTTTTTAACTAGTATGTTATTGTGCTATAGGCCACTACCATCTCTGGGGCTAGTCCCTCTTCCTGGAAAGTGACCAAGGACCGCATCTGACTCACCGGGTTCTCAATTCTTGTCTCCTCTAGTCAATATCCTAGGATCATCATCTAGCCTGACGTCTTTTCTTGGTGAGGTGATAGGGGCATTAGCATATGTACCTGAGCTAAGCTACATGTGTTATGGCACTGACGGGGAGCTCTCTTCGGCTAAACTCCGCATTAAGGAAAGTTAGCCTGTAACCTTTGATCCTAAGGATACAATGTTGGTAAGATTCTTGATTCTGTCATTGTGACTTTCTCCTTGCATATACCTGATGTCTTGTTTTCTTTGATTAGGTGCAGAAAGCTTCAATGGAAAAAATTGCACGGGTTATGGAGGCTTTTAAGAGGGCCATGATTGAGGAGACTTGGGTGTTGGTGGTGAGTGCCTTCCTTTTTTGTGTACTTTGTGTGCCAATGTAATTATATGTTTAAGATGCTCATCTCTATCATGTATGACATGTTATGCCCTATGCTATATGCTATACTATGTTGTGTTATATGCATTGTGGGACATTGATGCTTCACTCTTTTGTAGAATGAGCTATCTAGGTGCATGTCAGCCTTATGTGAAGCTCAGAGGAAGATTAGGTCCCACAAGATGACTGAGAGGCTAGTGATTTTGTCAGAAGATGAGGACACAAAGGATGAAGCCTAGGCTTGAGGATAACCCCCCTCCTATTTTGTGTGGGCTTGATTACAAGGCCCCTTCTTTTGTTAATGAAGATAAGATTTTCAGTTTCTTATCTTAACATTGTAAAACATGACACAATTTGCCTTTCTTTTCAAAACACTTTTTACTTTCACGATTCTATTCGATCTCTATATGTTTTACTTTTCTTGAAGGAGTTTTGAGATCGTTTGTTGCTTTGTGCCTGAATGGGACACTTTGGTCTATGCAGACTAAGAAGAATTCTTTTTTAGTCCATGCGGACATTGGTTGATTAACCACGGACTTGGTATGAGCACTTTCTAAGCGTTTATTTTCTAGGTCCGTGCGAACTTAGAAGAATTCTTTTTAGTCCATGTTGACATTGGATGAGTACTTCCTGGGCATCTACTTTCTAGGTCCGTGCGGACTTGGAAGAATTCTTTTTTAATCTATGTGGACATTAGATGAGCACTTCCTGGGCGTCTGCTTTCTAGGTCCGTGCAGACCTTGACATCACATATAGGTCCACATAGACCTTTTCGCATGTTTTTATATTCCTATTCCTATCTGGAAAAGGAATGGAATGCCTATAAATACCCTTCCCCTATTTATCCTCTCATTCATTCAGGATATCTTCTCTTTATCTGAAATTGCTTGGGGTTTTAGGATCCAAAACTTCTTGGGTTTCACCTATTCTTACCCCATTTATGGCCCTTAAATTTATGAGCAAAGTCCGAATCAACGCTAAATTTTTAAGGGCTACTGCATGGTATTGGAATCCTATTTTACATGTCTTTACCTTTGGTTGGGAAGAAATATGTCCTACTTTAGAGGAGTTTGCGACTATTATCAAATATGAAATTACTCTAGTTACCCCTCTGGCCTTACCCTCCTTCAAGGATGACTATCCCATGGATATTGTCCTAACTCTGGGAATTCCTCCTATCTCATGTCCTAAGCTTATACTTGGGGTAGGTCCAATCTCTTTGCAGGTGATTTTAGATCATGCTTTTCAGCTCTCGGTAAATTTAGTAGAATAGGCAAAATGTTTCTTGCTATGTCTACTTGCGAGCTACTTGAACATTACTTCTCATGATGATTACTATGACCTCTGGATACTTCTTGTTCTTATTGTGACATGCTCTGGTCATAACCCTTTTGGTGTTTCCTTGGTTGATACTATTCATGGCTTAGATGCATTGTTGAGGATGGACAAGGACTTCATGACAAAGAGCCCACTTCTCTTGTAGGTAATCTTTATTAGCTTCGCTATGACCCTAACTTTTGCCTAGTATCCTGTGACAATTTTCATACTAGCGAGTCTGCCTAATTTTTGCTTAGGTGGGCCTTTTATGGATTTTCCAACCTAATGGCTTTCTTTTTCTTTTTTTTTTTAGATTTGATTACAAGAGAAATTAGCACTAATTGTTCCACCACCTGAAAGGCTCTGGAAGAAGTATGGTTCCCATCACCATTATGAAAGAAAGCTTACCATGAAGTGTGATTCCTTTGATCAGTGGCTCTCGTGGTTTAACACAGTCATCCTATTGTGCTGGAGGTGTCCTTAGTGGAAAATTAGCCACTTCACTTTATCTTGTCACGTGGGTTACGTGCCTTTGGTTGGATTAAGACATGCCACTTTTTATAGCGCTTTATGCATCTTGTGGCAGTTTGGTTTGGCATAAAGGGTGCCTACTGAGCCTCTTGGGTTTTGCAGCGGTCTTATAACTCATCACTTCTTATGCTCCTTTCCTGACTTGTGGGAGAAATGCACTATTTTGAGGGACATGCCTGATTACATAAACAACACTATTCATACAGATGATTCCTATAACAAATGGATTTTAAACGATACTCAAGGCAACAAATCATTATCACTCAAAAGGAGAGCTATAAATAATGCTTCTAGTTTTAAAAAGAGACAATGTGTATAGAATCTGTTTACTTGTATAATCCTTTCTTGAATGGTAATTTGCATGTTAGTGATCAAAACTAAAGCATTCTTGCTATTGATTACATTTAAAACTAAGCCAATTAATCTTGGTGAATGTATTAATTTCCATTGATAGCACTGTCATTATTAACCAGCCTTGAAAGGTTTTCTTAATTAGCCATTTTCTCTCTGATTCCCTGAATTTTGCATGAGGTGCTTTGTAGGGTTTTCACCTCATCGGGTCGCCTTAACTTTTACCTAAGCTGCCTTATTCGGGTTTTCAGTATAACGAACATTCTCTTTTTTTTTTAGATTTAGCAGAAATACTTCCTTAGCCTATTTGCATTCACTGGCTCTAAAAACTCATTACCCTCTAGAACTGAGATTTTA
>CANXYI012126002.1:0-10655 GCA_948208565.1 Hura crepitans
ATAAGTACAACTTTATTCCTTTAAGATTTCACACATATATTTTAATTATATTCTTGGCTTTATGATATCTTATATAGATTACATTTACTTTTATTGTAATGAAATTGTTCTATATATCACACTTGTTAGTTTTAGTTATTAAAACTACCTTTTTTTTATTAATCTTTCTATATAACCTTTATTCTTGTTATCCTTATAGATTCTTTTATAGCCTTTCTATATTAATCTTGCTAATCAAATAACAATTATCCATGCCAAGATAATGGGATATATATGGTATGACACCAAAGTGTCAATATAACAAATATGGCACATTTATCCCCAAATAACACAAATAAAGAATTAACATTCTCCTCGAAGAATGATATGCACCAAAGTGTTGTATGATAGGCACCTAAGGGTACAATATATTAGGCACCAAAGCACTATACGATAGGCTATAGCTGTACAATAGGTCTTCACATGACCAATGAACCTATCTTATAAAGTACAGACTGTTTAGGATATCAGGGCCTCACATACATTCATATTCTTTATAGGTTAATTAAAAAGATATAGGCTTATGAGGCAATGGTAATTCATAACTGTTCTTTATTTT
This sequence comes from Hura crepitans, assembly GCA_948208565.1. NCBI lineage: Eukaryota > Viridiplantae > Streptophyta > Magnoliopsida > Malpighiales > Euphorbiaceae > Hura > Hura crepitans. The sequence goes on from CANXYI012126002.1 coordinate 599, forward strand.
CGTATTTTATATTGTCCCTTAGACTTGATTAAATTCATACTCTATATCTTTTTAATTATGTCAATTTCTAAGGATATTTTATTGTGCATAGAAAAGAAAAGGAATAAATTCACATAATAGATATTGTAAATTTTATTTAAGTACCTTATGCACCACACATGTTATTAACCAAGTGTATTATCTTCAAATTTTATTTGCTTATAAACTTTCATAATCTTATTCTATAATGCAACATTTTTTTTACTTTCAGTCATCTATATAAGTTATTGAATAGGTTCTTGTTCACATATATACCATTTTACTTATTCTATATTTCAATGTCACTATATTTCTTGTATTACTTTTGGAAGTCCCTTTTTACCATACATTATAATTTATTTTCTCATTACCATTTAAGGACTTACTATTTTTATTTGATTCTTTCTAACTATTTACTTTTAGCTTCTTTAACCTTTTTATTCGCCTAACCTTCCTCAAACTTCTATCACCATATCGATTAGTTTATACACTTTTATTTGTTTAGTCTAAATCATAAAATAATGCTTTATTGTAATCTTTCTATAATTCTAATAATTTCATAATTCTTTCTTTCCCTATCACATACATGTTTACATATTGTCATACATGTGAACATATAATTTGGCATCTCTAACAATTAATTACAATGTATCCATTTTGAATTTATTATACTATTATGGTATATTAGGGCATCATTTATTTAGCACATTTTAAAATTATTATACTTCTAAACAGTAACAATTTTTCTTTGATTATTATAAATTTAATTTTATGTTATTAACCTTTCTTTGATGAATGATTTATATGCTTCAATGTGTTTTCCATAAATAAACATATTCAATCTATTACATGTTTACTTTTCTAAACATATTCTTTTATAGTTAATACATTTTCCTTCTTACCCTCTTTCAATTTAATTATATGAGTTTATGTTCATGTGCATACATATCTTGTATAAAATTTTACTTTCATATGTTCTCCTATACCTTTAAACATAATAATAATTAATTATCCTATAAAAATACTTTACTATTCCATATATATTGATGTCAGCCAAGCTAGGTTTTTATGTGTAAATAATTTAATCTTCTTTTATAAATCTCTCTATATTTAATTATTTATTTGAACATTATTTATTCTATTTATTTCATTTAATTAAAATTCATTCATTAATTTCATTCTCTAGCAACTTTCAGCCCAATTTCAAATTTAAACATAATCTTATCATATAATTTCTTCTTTCTAGAAATTATTTTCAAGTATTATTATGGACTTGTAGAGTATTTAATCACATTATTCTATTAAATAAACAAATTATTTTCTTTAATATAACCATTTGGCTAACTTAATGTTGAAGTTGAAATTTCATTTTCATAATTCTAATTCCTTCATACTATTCAAACTAACACTAATTATACTTACAAAACATTAACATATTCAATTAGCTCATATAATGAAATTTCAACGATTAACATATTATACACATAACATATTATAACATTGAAAAAATTTGTTAGCTGAGTAACCTAAGTTAGTTTCATAAATTGAGATTTAATTATAACATTAGAATATCAATTAAACAAATGGAATTAATTAAGGTGAATGTACAAAATTATGAATCTAACTATGTGATCATATAATAAAGAAGAAGAATTTGAGGGGAATTAAATAAATTAAAGCAAAAATAAGATAAGATAAAATGAGATAAAAGACATAACAAAGGTTGAGGGTTTAATTGTATATAGAATAAAATAAAAGGGAGCAATAGATTTTGAAGATGGTAAAAAAAGGAAAAGAAAGGAAAAGAAAAAGAAATAAGAAGGAGAAATAAATTTAGGAGCAACCACTAAAATATTGAGGCAATAACTCCTCTAATAGAATTAGAGTTAGTGGTAATTTAAAGAGGAAGAACTTTGATTGAAAGATATATAAAAAATGGAGATATGTAACTGCTATTGATGTGAGGAAAACAAGAGAGAAGAATTGAATCTAAAGAGAAAAGAATCGAAGTTGAGCAGAGGTTAAATGATGGGATAGTTGATAGCAAAGGGGAAGTGCAGTGGAAGAAGAACATGAGCAGTGGTAGTTAATATCAGTGGAAGTCAGATGGAATTGAGGAAATGTAGCAGCAAATGAGCAGCGATACTATGCAAATGGCAGGAGGATGCAAGTAGTGACGGAATAGAGAAGCGACATGAATTCATCTAAGAAATTGAAGATGTAATTATAGTATTGGCATCTATAATGGCTGCAAAATTGTAGCAGCAATTAGCAATGTAGAGATAGTAAATGTAGAGTTGTGTTTTCCTTAAAAATAGTCATAGGAGGAACTACACCTTAAAGAAGAATTCAATAGTTTTAGAGTCTCTATATTTTTATAGATACATTTATTCTTGATTTTAGGTTTAGGTATGAGCTATATCCTTTTTATGATCTAAAATTTGTGTGAATTGGTAGGTTTACTCCTTATGTAAAGTAGAATTAGACTGAACTATTTAACAAACATGAATTTCCTTTTGAATTTAGTGACAACATATTTCACTACAATGAATTTCATAGTGTTTATAAATATTTGAGTGAGCATATTGAATTTATAGGCAAAATGAGGTGTATAATAAATGGTTGCTTCAATGGATCTATTATAAAATTTCTATAGTAATAATAGTTGACATAGTTATTACTTCATTCTTAAATGCTACAAAAGTTCTATAGTAGTAATAGTTGATATAGCTATTTTTTCCTTCCTTAAATGTGGATAAAAAGTTTGTATTAGCTATGATTGGTGAAATTTCCAAGTAAAATGTAAAGAAGGGGACTGGGCTGAGAAATCTATTACCAATCAATAAAATTACTATGGAATTGGCATTTGCAGTGATGGATTTATGAAGACTTAAATACATGAGCAAGAAATGGTAGAGGTTAGCAGTAGAATTTGTAGCAAGATTAATATGCAAATCGCAGTAGTTAAGGAAGTGGTGATTTGTAATAGTTTAGAAAGCTATTAAAGCTAATTGAGTTATAATAGTGAGAGGATGGTAATGGCATTTGGCTAATAATAGGCAAAGGCTAAGTGCATGCAGAGCAAAACCTGTAAAATTGTGGTAATGGGCCACATATGCTGACATAGTTGAAAGTAGGTGTGGAAGAGTGACATAAGGATATAATTAGTGGACAGAGTTGAGTATAGAGTCTAAAAATGTGAGAAGGAACAAACTAACTTGAATTTTAAGTTAGGCATGCATTTTTAAGCCCTTAGCTTATGATTGAGCTTTGTGAGGACAATCTTGGCTCTAGTAAAAATAGGTTATATGGAAGAATACCCCTTGTGTTATTATATAAGTTCAGTTAAAAGGGTGAACTCAGTTGCACAAATAGGGTTGAGGGAATTATTCAAGGATATTATATGATATTAAAGTAAGGTAGACACTAGAAATTTTGTTGCATTAAAATAATAGTACTCATGTGATTTATGTTTAAATAAGTCCTTGAGCTAAATTAATAGGTTATAAATAATGAGACTCTATGGAAGGTTGCTAAGAGATGTTATAATTGTCTACATTATATATATAATAAAATGGTAATGAACAATAAAAGAAGGAAAGTGCATAGAACCCGGGTGAAAATTTGTTCATCTATGTAATAAACTCTAATATAGCTCTAACTATAAATATATGGATGAGCATGTATTCATAAAGTTAGGTATTAGGGTTGAATTTTCCTATCTAATAAATACAACCATAGACAATTACTAGTTAAGCAATAAAAGCGAATAGTAAGACTTAAGGACTATGATTTCAAAAACATAATATACTTTTAGAAGCATGTGTATGTAAGGTAAAGTGATATCTAGTCCAAGTAAGTAACTTGCACTTAAGGTTTATAAATGGAACTTATTGAACTAAACTTAGCCTAGGGTAAGATTGACCATATAAAGAGAATTGAAAAGTGGACAAGATATGAATACAAATGATTTGATTTTAATTATTTTACATATTAATGGCAAGATTAATTTAAATTATACAAAATGGAATAGGCATGAACATTACTGTATGCCTAGGATAATTGAATCTTAAGTTAACTACTGAAGGAATAATTTGGGAGGCATAAGATTCACAGTGAGCAAACAATGTTTGGTGCTATATATGCGAAATAGAGAATATAATTTAAGATCTATATTTAGTTAATTAAATATAACCTTGATGCTATATATGTACTGCATTTAGTACTGACTGAGTGAAATTTTGTTTAATCTAAACTGTTTAAATGAAATTGACCTTTTTACTTGTGGTGCTAGTTCTTTATTTCCAAAATATTTCATTTTACTAGATAAAAAGGTAAATAAGCCTAAAACCTTACATGTAAAATGTGATTCATTTTATTAATGTGTGCTTGACATGGACAAATTCTTATGGTGATCCTTTTTAATAACCATGATAATATGAAATGAGCATATAACATGATTAGAGCATGTCTCATCATGACAACAATAAAATACATGTATTAGTATATAACATGACTAGAATATATACATATACACATAGAGACATACTAAAATGAATAGCACAAGCTCAGTTTTATGGTGGTAAATTACAAACCATGTTGTTCATGTGAACCTCAAGGTAAAGACTTGAGTTCTTTAAAAATAGGATAGGCAACCTACCATAGTAAATCTTGTAGGCTTAATACACGAATAGCACACTTGCATAATACATGTTAATAAGGTAATAAATTGTATAATGCAAGGCATTCAACTAAGTTAAATAAGACCTACAGTAAACCTTATAGAATCTAGGTTAGGGTAGCTTTGGCATGCCAAATAGGGATTTTAAGTAGACCAACAATAGTTGCAGCTCGACACGAGTGTTGTATGAGCCATTTATAATTGATTGCGACTAAGGCCATTGATAATTTTTAGCTTATAGATGTTTTCCAAATTATTATACAGAGGTGGCAGGCAATAAAGGAGCCCATCCTTGTCACCTATTTTTCAGCTAATAGTTTTTTAGCCCTATTTACCCTTCCTCAGAATCATTCTAAGAATGAATAACCAAAGGCTCTAATTAAGATTGATTTTACTAAATTTAAGAAACATTATTATTAGGCAAAAATAAAGTTAATTGAGAATCAAGAGTTGTGTTATGACACGATATATGCATACACTTTTAAAATTTCAGTCACAAGATTTACAAATTATAGTGTGATATAGATGTATAATACAATGTGAGATATGCCTTTGACATGAAATAGACATAACATAATAAAGTAATAGCTGCATAATTCACAAATCACAACACAATATAGATATACTTGTAATATTATAGTATAATCAATATGAAATCCTCCTAGTGAAAACAGACAATTGATGTGTAATAATAGGAAAATGAATGCATGTTATTAAAACATAAAGTATGTAGATATGTTTCAAAAATTGAAGTACATATGGGTAAGGCAAGTCATACTTGACAATGTGTATGAATTGTAATTAGCTTGCATATAACCAACATTTTTAGAATATGGAAATGCTAATACTCAACTGTAGACATAATGTTTAAGCTAAGCTATAAAGGTTAGTGTATGATATGCATTAACAAAGTTTACATAAACATTAGCATAATTATAGGCATAATTGTCTTATCACTCAATCACATTCTTATATGCATATATTAAATAACAAATTAGATACCTTAAGGTGTAAAAAGGGGTTGACTAAATATAAGTAGAATACTAACAATGGGACTGTTTTATGTGCAGGTTATAGGGGTAAATACTGAGGCAGACATAGGACATCGTGCCAGGCAGTCTTGCCTATAATCTCGATAAACTATGACATTACAACTAGTTAACAACTTTTATTGAATCTTAGTGCATAAAAAGAAATTATATGTATTATTTCTTATTTCATAATCATAAATGTGTGTTATATCAAGTTTTAAAGCAAATTAATATGAGGGTACCAATTCTTATTTTAAATGCATGTAGGTGTAATGGTGTATAGGTTGCTAAGATAGGGTAGGTGAGCCTCTATACAACCTTTCCTTTCTTAGAAGTGGGATTAGTGGGATCTAGAGTCATCAGAAGGAGTGATGGACTTATTGGCATGATGTGATGGAATGTGTTATGTGCTTGATATTGTTACAATGTGTGTATACATGGATATGGGATGACATGCAATATGCTTATATTTGTGATTTGATGACGATGTATGGTTGAATAGATATGTGTTATAGAAGTGTATTTCTATAGGTCAATTTTTTTAGTAGGCCTTTGGACAGCTATTATGTTGCTAGATTTTTGCTATATTTTAAGGGTTTTAATTCTAAGTGTTTTTCTAAGGTTTTGTTTTAAATGGTTACACTTTTACAATTTAGTTAAGGATTAAACATCCATTTAATGTTGGTTTCTTTCCATAATAGTTTTCTTGAAAGGAAGTTTTTTTAAACCATATATATATATATATATATATATATATATATATATATATAGTCTAATCCTTTGCATTGATATTCTTAATGTGCTTTCATATAAATGTTAGGATACCGAGGCTATGAGATTTATGTAAAGTGACACTTGCATACTTGGTCCTTAGAGAACTAGTATGGATGCTACAGATGTAATCCACATATCATGTAAAGTTCTATGATTTTAAATATTCTAATTGACTTTCTTAATCCATAATTATAGTTTGATACATTGACTTTAAGTAAACAACTAATTCTACTTAATAAAATAAATTACATAGCATAAAAGAAGTTACAGTAATTCACTATTAATGAATGCACTTTCCTATTAAGCTTTCTCATTCTATTAAACATGAATTCCTTTGTTGAATTTGACTTTCATGCCTTCTAATTCACTTTTTCTTCATCTATTTTCCTTCCCTTTACCTCTTGTTCTTTAGAAATAAATTAAGTCAATTGTTATATAAATCCTATCATTAACTAATTAACTATGTAATTAAAAATTAGTATAAATTAATTGTATAATTTCATTTAAAAGAACTTACCTATCTCTCATGAGTTCATTCTTCCTTTCAATTCCTTTTTCTTCCTTTCCTCTAATTCCCTTCAAACTTCCTATAAATTAATTTAGGGCTTCGACGTGTCCTGATGTAAGCCTTAATTTTAGAGGTAGCACTTCAGGGTTTATGCATGTAACACCCCTAAGAACTTAGCTTCATGAATAGTATTTCTTGAGTTATGAATTGAGTTTATTAAGTAGTAGTGTATTACTAAGATGATCTAGAGAGGGGGGGTACCAAGCATGAAACTTTAAAAGGTAAAATAAGGCACAAAATAAAAGAATTTAAAAGAGCCACTGAAATAAAAAAAAACTATTTTACATCGATATCTTGTGGAATATGGCTTTAGTTTGGGCTGTGATACAAAAAGGTTAAGATGTGCCCAAATTGACCTAAAAATATCATATCCTGAAGGTCAAAAATTCTAATAAGTTTAATGGTTAAGGAATTATAATTTTTTAACATTGATAAGTATTTTTACTAAATTTCTTGTTTATGTGATTGAAATATTTAGCATATTTCCTTTCTCTTTTTGGCACAAGCTTTAAGGAGGCCATTAATTATGAATTTTTATAATTTTTGGTGCCTTAAGAGGTATTTTTGGTTAAAAAAATAAATTTTTAAAGATTAAAATAAAACTAAGAAATATAAGTACCATTGGATCATTATTTGATTAAATCGTGAATGTCTATACTTTAAATATATAAAGTGAGCTCACATTGACTTGTTGTGCCAAATCAACCCATTTATCTTTAACCTCCCCACCTAGTGGCCAATGCCATACATCACTAGAAGCTTCCCCTATTTTTCATTCAACTTTCATAAAAATTAACCCGAAACCCCTAAATATGATACTCGAAATGCTCCTTGTCGCGTCTAGTTTCCTATTCTCCTTATTATTTTGAGAGAAAAGCAAGATTTTAAGGGGAAGGAGGAGAAATTAAGTTATGGTTTTGAAAACTAAAATGCCAAGTTAACATATTTTTGAGGATTTAATATTTTTCTATGATATTACAGGTGCCTAAAAATATGGTGTTATTTTTTGTTTTTGATTTGTGTATAAATTTTTGTGAATTTTTCTAATTATATACCTATTATGGAACATAAAGAAAGAAGTAGAAGGGCATTTTAAAGGTAAAGAGAGGTAGTAAAGTGGTATTTAGGACACTGAAAAATAGCTCTATAAGTGTATTCAGTAAAATATGTGAACATATTTCTTGTTTGTGCATTTTTTTTGTTGAAAACCTATTATAGAAGTGTTAGTTTTAGTAGTTTACTTTATTACAAAATTAGTTTGATAGCATTATAAGATTTAGAGTATGTTAATTAAGTGATAATAATGGTTAAATATGGATTAAATTAGTGTATGGTTAAGTTGTGAACTTGGTAGTGTAATATACAATAAAAGGGCAAAATTGTAATTTTGGACATTATGTGTAATTGAGGTGTAAATGTGCTACATTTGCATAAGTAATCATATTAGATTAGTTTTTGTTAATTAAGAATGTATTATGATGGAAATATGGTACATTATGGGTATATATGTGTGTTATGCATAACGTGTGTACATGTGTGGTACATACGAGACATAATATGATATAAGTTTTAATGTTTGTATAATTGAGTTGTTATTTATGATTGTGGTATGTAAACTCTTATGAAGGAGAATTTCATATGGAAACTAATAGTCATAATAAGGTAGAGAATGATATGATTATTATTATGTGACAACTAATAAGAACGTGTGATGTAAAATCATATAACATAAAATGTCAAGACCATATATGTTGGACAACCTACTAGATAGGTTGACTAGTCAACTAGGGAATTAGTAGCTGCTAGATATTTTGTCATCATGTTTATGTGGGTGCAACAACTGTTAGGTCTATTTAGGCCACTGCACTTATGCATATTGTTCATTAACATAATATGTTTTATATATTAATTTGTTATTATTATTTAGTGGGTGCAGCCGTGAAAAGGTCCGTTAGAACCTCTGAACATATATTCATATGGGTACAACTACAATGGAGGTTTATCAAGATCATAGCACAATAATGATTTTTTGTTTTACTTGTGTAGTAGCCATTGGGTCCAAAATGTAGGCCACAGCACACCATGATCCCGATGTCCAGTATTAGGATTTATGTCTATTCGATATAGGCTAGTTATTAAGTTAACCAATCAGTTAATTAAGTGGGTAATCATTTAGCTAATCAATTGCCTAATTAATTAATTAATTAATTAATTAATTAAGAACTTAAAATTGTGAGCATTATAATATGAATAAATGACTTGATATACGTAAGATGACTTGGCATATAATATGATTTGCATGCAGTAATGTGTCAAGCATATACAAGTAAATAATGTACATCATAATGTGTGTGAAATTGGCATGACATGACTACATGACAATGAATAACTAATGTACATTTGTGTGCATATGTGTGTAATCATATTTATTGAATAGACCACTAATCTTTATGCTTAGCGCATCATGTTTTCGATGCATAGGTAGTAGATAGATAGCCTCAATTGCAGTAGTATAGTGTAAGGGAGATTTCATCAAGTGTTTTGGAATATTTATGCTATATGGTGTGATGTAACATTATTAGTAGTTGGCACTCATATGTAAGCTTGTTAGGACTAGGTGTTTTATTATATGGTCTGATGGGATGTAAACATATCTTACAAGTTATGTTTTCATGGTTTTCATGTGTGTGGATGAGATTTTATGATATGATTGGTTATTACTACTTAGGAGATTATGTTGTCATGTGGACAAAAAGGGTCCAGGTTATTGTCTGATGATTGAGATATTATAGAACTATTGTTTTCTATAGATTTTATTTTGGGATATGTCTATATACAATCATTATGCTACTAAAGTTTTGTTAAAATGATACAATTAAGATGAATTGTATGTTTTTCATATAAAAAGGTTTTAAAAAGATAATAGTAAAGATAATATAAGTTGGTTTTCATGTCATCTCTTATTCAGGCTGGTAATAGTTCAAG
>CANXYI012126050.1:0-10150 GCA_948208565.1 Hura crepitans
GAGTAGTCCTACTAATGTAAAAAATATTTCCCAAATAAATTATCACATCTAATGGTATATGGATAAAACAAAAAGAAAAATAAAAATAGTTGAAAAATGGGTCAGTTGACACACCGAGTATATTTGCCTTCAGAAAAGATCTTGACCAAATCGAAAAACTATGCTTGAATATTTAGAAAATTAAAAAAAAATGGAGTTGAAAGAGTGATTTTTTGCCTTTTTTGGTGTATTTTCTCTCTTTAAAATGACCAACCTTGCCACAGAAAAACCCATTTGGCTTTTCTACATGCTTTTCCAGACTAAAACAACCTTTTTGGGTGAAAATGGCCATTTTCGTGGGTAAAACGACCGTTTTGGCCATCAAAATAGTTGTTTTGGCTGTTCTGGGCCAAAAATAGCCATTCCTTTCATGGAAACGGCCCGATTTAGGCCCAGAATAGTGATTTCCTTTGTGAAAATAACCTGTTTTGGGCCAAAACGTTCAAAATAACTGTTCCCTTCATGGAAATGGCCCGTTTTTCCCAAAACGGCAAGGAAAATTTTGAGATCTTTGATTTAGACATAAAAAACCCCTTTTATTAGGATTTTTGTCCTTTTCATCATCATTAGGTAAACCAAACCTAAGAGCCCCAGAGACCCAGTGTCGACACTCACATTCTTGCTTTTAAAGCATATGTCATTACATAATATCATCTTGCTTTAATCAAGTTCAAATTCTAAAACTTACAATTCATATCCATTAACACATCATTAAATCTTTAAAAAAGTGTTAAAATATTTGTTTAATATTGTTTAACACATAGGTGATCAAAAGACATCATTATCACAAGCCAACTTCCTTTTAAAACATTATGTGCCTAAACTAGAGGAGGCTCATGGTCATATGCCCATAAGCCTCATGATAGTCTCCATATAACCTAACACTATTTTGCTTCACTTGAGGGCTTTACAGCTATAAGCCATTCAAACAATAGCACAACATCACAATTTTTTTACTAATTTTCACAAAGTTTTTGCCCATCTTAAGTAATTTCATGCCAAATCATCTAGAATTGAGTTTATGATGATCCTACACTAGTTTAAATTCATTTAACACTTAACTAACACATCAATTCATAAACTAGACAAGCAAAATCACTATTTTTTATCATCAATGGTAGCTAGCAATTCAAGTAAAATTCACGCAAATTCAAGCAATTAAATGAAAGATCTAAGGGTTTGATTCATGTACACACCTGAATGGAAGTGTAAAAATAGCATAGAAAGCCTCAAGAATACCCTTCCCTTTTGATCTTTTTCTCTCTTTCCAAAGTTTATCAAAGGCAGCCAAGAAGGGTAGACGAATTGCCTATAAAAACAATAAAAAATTAAATTTTGATGATGAAGAAAAATCAAAAGATGATATAATGCAATTACCTTGAACCAAATATGATAATTTTACCTTGAAAGATGTACCGTAACTTTGTGAAGTTGAAGCAATAGAGAGAAAACATTATTTAGTTTTCTTTTTAACTACTAACTCTCTTTTTATATATGGGTGAGATAAATGGCCAAGATTAATTCTTTTCCACTTATCCAACAACCTATAATTATTCAAGAAAAAATTTCCACGCAAATCCTTTTCTTAAGCCATCATTTTATTTTCAATCCTTTTTATCACTTACCAAAAGAAAAATTTTATTCTTGATTATTTTTCCCAGAAATATATTTCTAACATATATACTAATTTTTGGGGTGTTACAATTTCTTAGTTCCTAGAACACCTCAACAAAATAGAGTAGTGGAATAAAAGAATAAAACACTGAAGGAGATGGCTAGAACTATGCTGATTTAGTGCAACTTGCCAAAATATTTATGGGTTAAAGCAGTGAACATTGCATGTTATATCTTAAACAAAACACTAATTAGACCTATACTGTAAAGGATTCTTTATGAAGTTTGAAAAAAGCAAATATCAATTATTCTAAGCATTTGGCTGTAAGGGTTTTATTTTTAATGATAAAAGTAATATAGGTAAATTTGATGCTAAATCTGATGAGGGAATATTTTTAGGATATTATCAAAATAATAAAGCTTAAAGAGTTTACAATAAAAGAACATCAGTGGTAGAATAGCTAATAAATGTAATAGTTAATACTATTGATATGTATTTTTGAGAAAGGTATTTTTCTAAAGATGAAATGGGAAATCATAAGAAAAGAGAGGAAGCAAGAAGATTTCAAGATACATCACAAAAAAATGAAGAGAAAAAGGTGGATGCTAAACTAGCTAAAGACATTAAAAATAGATTGGTTGATTAAAAACAAAAAGATGAACAAAACAAAAAAAGAAACATCGAACATTATAAACTGTCAAAAGAATTGAGATATCACAAGTATCATGTTAAAGAAAATCTTTTTGTTGATCTTTCAACAAAAGTAATGACAAGAAGACAAATTAAAGAGTACGGTAGTGATGTCACATTTGTATCTCAAAAACCAAAAAAATATTCAAAAAGTGCAAAATAATAAAAACTAGATTCTAGAAATATAAGAGGAACTTGATCAATTTAAAAGAAACTAGGTATTGAATCTAGTCCCTAAAATAATAAATGCTCTATTATAGGAACGAAATGAGTTTTCAGAAATAAAATGGATGAAGAAGGAAACATAATCAGAAATAAAGATAGATTAGTGACTTAAGGCTATAATAAAGAAGAAGGTATAGATTTTGATGAAACTTTTCCACATCTAGCTAGATTAGAAGCTATCAGAATACTTTATGTATTTACATGTTTTAAAGATTTTACACTTTATCAAATGGATGTAAAAAGTGCATTTTTAAATGGTATTTTAAATGAAAAAGTATTCATTTCTCAACCTACTAGTTTTAAAGATATCAAACATTTAGATCATGTCTATAAACTGTCAAAAGCCTTGTATAGACTAAAATAGACACCTAGAGCTTGGTATGAAATTGTAAGTAAGTTTTTACTTGAATACTACCATATTCATTAAACACAGATCTTATGATATTTTAATGTTCAATATTGTTAATGATATTATTTTTGGTGCTAGTAATTCCTCTTTATGCAAAGAATTTGAAGGAAGTATAAAGAAAGAATTTCATATGAGTTCTATAAGAGAGTTAAACTTCTTTTTTGGACTATAGATCAAGCAATGCAAAAATGGAATTTTCCTAAATCAAATGAAGTATACAAAAGATCTACTCAACAATTTTAAAATGTCAAAAGCAAAAGCTACCAAAACTCCTATGGCTCCCTCTAAAAGATAGAGAAAAATGAGAAAGAAAAAGCATAAATGAAGAATTATATAGTGGAATGATTAGACCTCTCTTATACTTGACAACAAGCAGACTTGACATTCATTTTAGCATTTACTTATCCACTAGATTTCAATCAAATCCCAAGGAATCCCTTCTTTTAATAGTAAAATGAATACTCAAATACCTAACTAGAACACAAAACCTTAGTCTATCGTATCCCAAACGTATGTCACTCAATCTAATATATTATTCTAATGCTAATTATATAGGATGTAGAATAGATAGGAAAAGCACTTTAGGCACTTGTCACTTCCTTAGATAATTGTTAATCACTTAGTCAAATAGAAAGCAAAATTCTATAGCTTTGTCAATAGCAGAAGTAGAATATATTATTGTAAGAAGTATTGCAGCTCAAATTTTATGGATCAAACAACAATTAAAGGATTATGGAATCAATGAAGATAAAATTCCAATCTGCTGTGATAATACCAGTACAATAAATCTAATTAAAAATTCTATTCTACAATCAAGAATGAAACATATTGAAATCAAACATCATTTTATTCATAATCATATTAAAAAAAAAAGATATTACCATGGAATTTGTCCTAACAAATTGCCAACTGGCTGACATCTTCACAAAACCTCTAAAAAAAGATTAGTTCACTTAGATAAAAAGAAAGTTAGGTATGGGTATTTTATGATATTAGTAGAATAAATACACTTATAATGCCTTATCTACATGTGTTTTAAATTATAATCTATCAATATGATCTATTTACATATGATTCTATCATTCTTATCTTCTATATAATGGTTATTTATTATCTTGAAACTTCTCTCTTCATTTAATTTTCAAAAAACTACCTATTAATGATCATATAGTATTTTTAGGCAGACATTATAACTTGTATAATTGCTAATAACCATAGGGGCAAATTAGTAAAATAAATGCATTAATTTTTCTCACTACATTGGACATATGTAAACTACTCTTTTCTCTCTATAAAGCATGCATAACTTATTAGAAAAATATTAAAGGATAAGATTTGATTTGACATTGAACTCAAAAATCATACTTAAATTCATTTCTCTCTCCCTAACTACTCTTTTCTATTAAAAATTTCTCTCTCCCCAATGGGTTTTATCCCTTCAAATGGATCAACCAAGGTCTATACCTAGTTATCATGTATAGAATCCATTTCATATTTTATAGCCTTAAGCTATAAGTCTGATTTTGAACTCTTCAAAACCTCTTGAGAATAGTAGGCTCATGGTCTTTTACTACAGCCACTTCCTTGTCTTGGTTCACGAGAAGTCTATATTTCTCTAGAATAGTCTTGACCCTAGTAGATCATCTAGGAACTTGTGTTTCTATAGGTTCTTCTATTACCTCATCACTATGAGTAAAAAAATTAGGATCAGTTGGTTTATCTACTTTAATTTATGGATCTTAAACTTCATTAAGTTCAGTCTTATTCCTATTATCTTTTATGAGAAACTCATTCTTTAGAAAGATTACATGCTTTGAAACAAACACCTTTTGTTCTAAAGAACGAAAGAAATAGTATCCCAAAGTTTCCTTTGGATACCTCACAAATAAGCATCTGTCAGACCTAGCCTCAAGCTTATCTAACATTATTCTCTTCACATTTGTAGAGCATCCCCATACCTTGATATGTGAAAGAATAAGTTTCTTATTATACCATATCTCATACGGTGTAACATCAACTGACTTTGATAGAACTCTATTTACAATACAAATTGCAGTTTTGAGTGTATACCCCTAAAAGGACTTAGGTAAGTCTATAAAACTCATCATGGATCAAACCATATCCAATAGAGTTTGATTTCTCCTTTCAGATACATTGTTATGCTGAGGTGTATATGGAGGAGTCCATTGAGATAATATACCATTATCTCTTAGATAACCTTAGAATTCTTCACTTAAGTATTCACCACTTCGATTAGATCAAAGAGTTTTAATACTCTTGCTAAGTTATTTCTTAACCTAGTTTCTGAATCTTTGAACTTTTCAAAGGATTCAAACTTATAATTCATCAAGTACAAATAACTATATCGTGAGTGGTTATTAATAAAGGCAATGAATCATAAGAAACCTTTCATGTGCATGTGTTATCGTTGGACCACATACATCTGTATGTATAAGTTCTAATAACTCACTAGCTTACTCACCCTTTAAAAAAAGGTGATTTTGTCATCTTACCTAACATACAAGACTCACATGTATCATATGACTCATAATTAAATGATCCCAAGCTACCCTCCTTGTGTAACTTAGTCATGCATTTCTCAATTATATGGCTAAGATGATAATGCCATAGATAAGATGGCATGAAGTTATCTATCTTGGATCTCTTGGTACTAACATTATACACTACTTTATCTTTATTAAAAATATAAATTCCATTACATATTACCTTAACAACAAAACATATTATCCAAGTAGATAGAATAACCCTTTTTCTTATTAATGGAAATATCAAAACCTTATTCAACAAGATAAGAAATTAAAATAATGTTTCTAGATAAAGAAGGAACATAATAACAATTGTACAAAGTTAATACAAGGCTAAAAGACAAAGAAAGATGATATGGTCCTATAGCTAATGCAGCAACGCTTGCTCCATTTGTTATGTGTAGGTCCATATCTCCCTTTTTCTACCTTCCTAATGCTTTTTAGTCATTGCATAGAAAAAACTAAGTGAGAACCACATTCGATATCCAGTACCCATATTTGGTTATCAATAGCACTATTTGTATTAATTTCAATCACATTAATACTTAAAGTTAAAGTAATTCCTTACTTCTCCTTCTCACGAGACTCTAAGTAAGCCTTGCAGTTGCATCTCTAATAACCAAATTTTCTACTATGAAAGCACGTGCCTTCTATGGCAGTTTTCTTTTTAGTAGCTGAAGGGGTAAAAAAAACTTGTTTTCCTTTCTTCTTACCAATCCCACCTTAGGTACCTATTGTCTTTTTCTTGTTGTTGTTGTTCTTCTTCTTGCCCTTAAAAAAAGATAAACTGACAAGCATAACCACCTTAGAAGACTATTTCTTAATAGCATTTTTAGTAATCTGAAGCATATTAATTAGCTTTGGAATTATAGATGTGATCTTGTTCATCTGATAATTAAGTATGAAACTTGCATAACTATGAAGCAAACTTTGTAGGATTAAGTCTATACTTAAGTCTGCATCTATCATAAAACCTAGAGCTACCAAATGCTTTATATACCCATTGCTTTTCAGCTTGTGTTAGGTGGCTAAAGTTCCATCTACCATTTTGTAATGAAATTGGCTTTTGAGAACTCATACCTCTGTCCTACTCTGCTCCTTAGATAGCTCTTTAAGGTGAATTGGAATTATAAGAGCATCTATATGCTCATGCTATTTTTGTAGCTCAAGAGATATGGATGCTAGCATACTGCATAAAGTGATATCCATGTCCTTTATATGCTTCAGATATGCCTACTGCTTATCGGTAGAAGTATCATTAGTAGGGATAGTAGGTATTGGCTTCTCAATTACATAGGCCAGCTTTTCTCTCCTCAAATCAATTTTAAGGTTTCTAAGCCAATTTATGTAATTAGAACTAGTAAGCTTATTGGCCTCGAGTATGGATCGTAAATTCAAGTTGGAAGACATTATGGTGGTGATGCTACTTGTGAAAATGAAAGCATGTTAGAGTATGATGATGTATATATATGTAAAAATTTTAAGGTCTTCAAAAATTACGCATTACTCTAACTATTTTATTACGAATCAATAGCCCTCACTAATTGATCCAGGAAAGCCTAATAGAAGCTTTCCTAGTGGATTAATATCCATTTCAGTTAAGGTCAAAGCCTTAAGTATGCTTAATAAGCCTATCCATTAACTAAATGGTAGGCATCTCATTCCAATTGCATCATATGAAACAACTGATCATTGGGTCATCAACACTTGATACATATGGATACATACATATGTTCCCAATCTTGCCTCATGATTATTAGCCTTGAGTACACTCAACAAACTAATAACCATGCTAAGACAAACCTATTAATATGATTTAAACATATCTAATGTACCATAGGCTTGAGTATGCTCAACAACCTAATATTAAAGAGATCTTTAGTTTAATTCATTTTAATGGAAAGCTTGTAAGTCTTATATTATTGAGGGATTTCTTCTAATTAAGTCTCATCATACATGGTTGTTGGATGATTTGGCATGCTGATGCATATTTAATCATATTAAATCATGTATTCATATTTAATCACATTAAATATATATATGATCTAGTTTTAGGCTTTTACTACGTTGATTTCTTAAGCCAAAGAAACTAATTAGGCCAGACCTTAGGTAGTATGCATGAATTACAAACTCAAAAAGAAATAAAGAACAATTCTATCTATTTTTTTGGACCTCCTTGGTGGGCAATCTTCTCTATTTTGCTCCTTATATTTCTTCCCCTTATTGTAACCCTAAGTGATCTAATTACATCATATATAATTGAGAATACCTCATGTTACATGTGAGGGGAGTTAGATGAGAAGAGAAGTACAAAGAGAAATAAGAGAAAAGGCTGGGACACATAGGCATAATTTTACCAAAGAAAAATTCATGCAATGCAGATTAATCATATTGGCCTTAAGCTTATAACTAGTCATCATGCCAATTATACACCCTTAGCATGCATATTTAATATATCACATGAATCAAATATTGAAAATGTGCATTAAGGTTGAATTCTAGAATTGTAACACTTATAAAAATAGTATCAATCGATCATTTTCATTTTTCTTGCTTAAACATGAAAAACCAATCATATTGATCATGTAATTTAATTTTAATTAATTCTATTAAAAATAATTAAATCACATTTTCATGTTCATTTAATTCTAAACCATTTAGAATTAAAGTGATAAATCATCATAAAGCAAGAAAATAAATTTTCCTTATGCGTGTAGGAGGATATGCGTGTAAAAGAATGGTCCAACTTGTAATCTCAATTTGATAAAACTTATCACCATTTAATTAGATCAATTTATAATCCTTTTAATTAATTTAAAATCCTAATCCCATTAGAATAATAAATTAATTTAGGATTATGACCAAATTTCCACTAGAAAACACAATTTCATGAAGAAAATTTGGTTAACATGTCCCTACCACCAAAAATTCAAAAATTGACCAAATAAATCAACAATTGATTTAATTTATTTTATTTTATGATGATATGTGACATATATTTCCAAAAATAAAAAATCATATCATATTGAATTTTATTTAATTAAAAATTTCTAAACAATTGATCACAAGAATCAAATTCGAATTGATCGTGGAATCATTTGCAACTTAAATTATGGAAATAGACCCAAACCACTTTAAGTCAATTCCAATAGCCATTGACACATTTTTGGATCAATAATAATCAATTTTATCTTAAAATTTTTCCTTGAAACTCATGGCAAATCAAGGTGACAAAATTAGACTATTTACCAAATCAAAAATATGACAATCTTGATAATCAAGCATGTTTATCAATCAAATTAATGCGAAAATGACTTTTACCATTTAAACACATTTAATTAGCATCATATACATCACTCACACTCACACACACACACACATATTTATGTATATATATAAAATTAATTCTAGAATTTTTAGAAATCAATAAAATCAATAGACACATCATATGTGACAAATTTGGCTAAAACAATTTTAACCATAAATTTCAATTTAATTTTTTTTTGTAAAATGTTTTAATTTTTAATTTTTATGCACATATAATCTGAATCAAAATCATATTTTAATTCATCATATACTATATTAAATTATTTAAAAATCAATTTAATTAAATTATGCATATAAAATTAAAAACTATTCTCTTCCCTATGCACATAAAAGGATTTCCTCTTTGATAATTTGGCCACATCAATGCATAAAATAGCAAAAATCTTATTTCAATATGTCTCAAATTCATATTTAATCATATTAAAATAAATTTGGACAATCAAAATACACAAATCAACCAAAAATACAAAATATTGTATCATGCATATAAACTATAATCACTATTTCCATTGATTTTAAATCATCTGCAAACCTAACTCTGATACCAATGTTGGTTTTTCTCATCATACACTATGGAAAAATTAAAAATTTTAGAGAAACCAACATTGATAATGGACCCGAATAATTTAAAATTCATTCTAAACATTAAATCTAGTAACATTTTGTGATTTACCATAAAGGATGATAGTAGATTTGTTTTATGAGCTCTTCTCATCGGGTTGTTCTAAACCTCAATGATCCTCTTGTAGGAAAACCTCTAAGGTAATCCGCATAAGAAGTTTTTAGAAGAGAGCAACTTGTAATTCTAGGTACTAGTAGGAATTACAAGTGGATGAAGGAAGAAGAAGAAAATTGCGTGTTTTCAATTGTTCTATATGGAAATTTTGTAGTAGAATGAATGTATCTCTTTAGTGGATATTGCAATAAGGGTTATTTTACTTTAAATAAACCCTTTTTAGGTTAGATTTTAACACTTAAAATCTACCCTAAGTCGTGTGACACCCTCTACCTAATTCGATTATCGAACCTGAATAAAGAACGTGCACATAAGCATGCTATTCAAATTACTATATCTTAATATATTAAAACATATTTATAACCATTCTTAATAAAATGCCTTATTCATGAAAATGTAGGTTAACAAAAACTTTATAAAGACTTTGTTTGAAAACTAATTTGGGAATCCTCGTGTCGAAAATTCGGCAGCATAATAGTTATGCCAAGACACTATCCCAAATATGAATAGTAACCTACAATGAAAATGAAGACTTTTATATCATTTCAAACTCAACCCATAAC
>CANXYI012126079.1:0-14636 GCA_948208565.1 Hura crepitans
CATTTAAATTTGAATTAATGGAATTGCTAAACTAAAATCTTAGAAATGAAGATTTATATTGAATGTGCTTAGGTGGCTAAATTATATGCTCTATTAGAAATAAAGTAGCAACATTGTAATTGGTATAATTATAAATAAAAGAGTGTTTTAATAGATATTTATATATATAAAAACTATATATTAGAATGGATTGATATTTTTTTAGTAACCTTTTTATGCTTAGCTAGATTTAAACTTCTTAGGAAATCGGTGTTTTAAGTGGATAAGTAAATGATGTACATATGGACTCATATTATATATGATATCATTTATTGTGTATAAAGTGAATGTTGGACTTAAATTTAAGAATACAACTATTATGGTTAGAAAAAAAGGAGTGATGAAGTGGTGATAGTAATAATGAATTATAGGTTAATTGTTCATATATATTAACATGGTATGGATGCATTAATGGTTTATGAGTAAAAGAAATAATCTTTATAAAAGGTAAAATGTAGAAACAACAATAATACTATGGGTTAGGAACCATTGTCTTATGGCATACAAAATCCTATTTAGCAATGTACAGTAGTTTTACTGTAATATAAGTGGCACTTCGATTCTAAAATAAAGAAATAGAACTTGAGATTTGATTTAAATCTTGGCCAAATTCTCTTATTATGAATACTTGGCATAATGGCGTTATATAAGTGCTCAAGAAGATTTGTAGTTTCATCTTAATCAGTAAGATTCTTTCCATGAAACACTATAGAGGTTTAATGATATGCTTTATGTGAAAAATATACATTATGAGTGGTTCAATGTGAGTTCTTGGATAAGTGAATGTATGTCTAAACACAAGAAGAACTCTATAGAATAAATATGTATAAAGAGATTACGAAATTGAACAAGTTTATCATTACATATGTTGACAAATGGTACAAAAAGAAATGAAAACACAAATTATAGATGTTATGATAGAAATCTTAGTAAGGCGAATTCATTATGTAAGATTTAGTGTAATATAAATTTAGTTGTCTTACATTCACTACTAATAATGTATAATTTATGTTTAGCCTAATTAAAAATAGAGCTTATGCTTAGGAAATCAAATGTAAATGACAATACACAATAGGGAATTGCTTTGTTAATAAAATTATGTGTTGGTTAATTACTCCTTATTGCCAAAAATTACTAGCTAAAAGGAATAAAAAATCATTTTAATTTTGAATGTATGTACTCGTGTCCCTAACTTTTTAAGGTTAGTCAAACTAAAATAACCAAAGACTCAACTTAAATCCCATCTCTCAAGTTATAAAAGACAAGAAGGAAATTAGAGTAATCTTGTCATTCTTATTTACAGAGCTTAAAGTATTTAAATCCCACCTCTTACATTCTTAGTTCCTATAGCATAAAACACTTACTACCTTATGCTATTCTGTGCCCTTTTTTAGATGTTAAGTAATAGGTCATTTGGATGGGGCTTCAATTGATAACATTATAAGAGTCATGAGCCCATAGATTTCGTTACAATATGATCGATGGAGTAGTTCATCATGCTCTGTCCTTTTGGTTCTTTACAAAAAGTTACTTTTTGCATTCCTAATTTTTATACAAGGTAGTTTGGTGAGGTCTAGGGCAATGTTAATTGCCCTTTTTCATTTAGTGGAAGAGAGATGTCTATTACTTTTATAATCGAATATCACAAGTTATGCAAGTGGTTACCTTCGAATGTCATCATCCCACCTAATGCCACTTTCAATTTCCAAACTTCTAAAGCATACAAGGAATGGGTGACCAATTCTTCTAGAAACAACCAGTCTCATTAGTTGAAAAACCATAACAAGAGACAGAGATCAAAAAAATTGTGTATTTTTCATTCCACTACTAAACTTTAATAATATAGTTTGAATTTTAACAATATTTCAATAGTGCATAAATTACTTAATTGAGCTTATTAAAGTTATCTTATATACTTGTATCATATTGGCATTTTATCATAATCACGACATGACATTAATGCAACAACATATATCCTTATTTAATCAAGGAAAATCTTAATTACATCATAAAATCATGTTATCAATTAGCTTTTCATAGGTTTTCTTCATTGAATGTTTTCTCTCCACCTATAATTGTTACATATGATGCCTTTTTCTAGTTTTCACCTTATTGGAGCACTCACTTTTAGTAAAGCCATCACTTTTTTTTTTAACTACAAGGCTATTTTTCTCTTTTTTTTTATCTTTTGATTGTCTTCAGCCATAAAACCATTTTAATCTATCTATAAGTACCTTGAACTTGTTTTCATAATAACATGTAAGGATTGCAGCACCATTAGGTAGCAATGTCTTAAAGATAAATGGTCCTTACAAATTTGGTTTGAACATTCCCCTCAAATCAATTAGACATGGTCTCATCTGCTTGAAGACTAACCCCCTTCTTTCAACTTTTGATTCTTCACACTTTTGCCAAAAGTTCATGTCATCCTTTTTTGTTGAACTTGATTATGATAATTAGCTTTTAAGTGCTTTTTATCAAACAAGTAAAGCCATTGGAACAATTATTTAGTCCTAGTTGCTTTAGGAATTTCTACATCTAGGATAGCCTTTATTGACTGGAGTTCAATTTTTATTAAGATTACTGCATTTGTCTTATATACCAAGGAAAATGGAGTAGCACTTGTTGAAGTCCAAATTATCTTGCTATAGTTGTAAAGAGCAAATAGAATTCTATTAGCCCAATTTTTGTAAGTTATAACTATCTTAGGTAGGATCTTTTCACATTCTTATTTGCTATTTCAACAGGCTCATTTGCTTATGGTCTGTGAGGAACAGATTTATGATGCTATATCTTGAATTTTTATAATAGTGCTTTTGTCTTAGCCTAAAATTGGACACTGTTATTTGAAATGATGCAGTTTGGGACCCCATATTTGCAAATTAGATTCTTCTCAATGACTTTAGCCATCTCTTTTATCCCTAATTTCTTAAAAGATTTTGCTTCAACACACTTTGAGAAATAATCCATTGCCAGCATAATGAATTGATGCTCATTTGAGGCTATTTGTCTTATATCTTTAGTTATGTCTATCCCTAAGTAGCGAATGGCTATGGAGATGATAGACTATGTACTACTAACATTTATGGCACTTTTATACATATTAGGAGCAATCATGGTCTATGGTAAGCTAAAAGAATCCTTAGTGTATAACCATGTTTGCTAATTTTAAACCATTCATATTTATGTCACAAGATCCTATTCATCTTTACTTATTTCTCACCTAAACAATAAAGTAGACCATCTAGTTATCTTTTGTATAAGACCCCATCTATGCTAATAAACTTAGTTGATAGCTTTCTCAACACTTTTTTATCCTTGTTTGTAGCTTTTTCAAGAAATTTCATATTCTATAGGTAGTTATGTATATCATAAAACCATACTTTACCTTATTCCCATTCTATTCTCATTATTTGTTCTATCTCATACCCAGGCTTCTCTGAACTAGAAATAAGGATTTGTTTCATTACAATTCTTTTTATAGTGCATAACATGGACACTAGGGTGGCTAATGTATCTACTAGTTGATTCTCATCTCTTGTAATGCGACAAAAATTGCAAATTTCAAACTATCTACTGATAGATCTCAAATACTTTTTGTAAGGCATCATTTTCTCTTCTTGAGAAGTCCATTCTTTATTATTCTGATACACTACTGGAGATAAGTATTCTAACAAATCAAATATCTTTGCATTAACATCTAATAATGCTTTAAGCACATAAATACAAGCTTTATATTCTGCCACATTATTAGTGACTCTATACCTTAACTTCTTGGCTAGTAATAATTTTTCATATTTGGCAATTATTAGAATTATTCCCATTCTTAGCCCCATTTTGTTTATTGCTCCTTCAAAGAACATTTATCATCTTTAGACTATGATTAGGGATAAATTCTCATCGAGAAATTTAAACTCTATTAACTTTACTTTCTATTAAATGGTTGGCTAGGAATTTTGCTACTACACACCTATTTATCGTCTTCCTCGTTATATTATAGATATTAAACTCTTGAAGCAAGAGAAGCCAATTAATCATTCTTCCTATCAAAGATGGTACTGTCTGAAGATATCATAAAGGATTGTGTTTTGATGTCACTTATATTGTATATGATTAGAAATAATGCCTAAGTTTCTTCAAAGCCCAAACTACTTTTAGGAAAATCTTTTCAACTTTCAAGTGCTTGGCTTCATAAGAAAGAAACTTCTTACTCAAGTAGTAGATTGTGAACTCAACCATAAATTCATCTTCTTGCACTATAGTAGGTCTTACTAAACTTTCTTTAATAGATAGATAGAGAATAATGGCTTTTCATGTCTTGGCAGTTGCAAAATGGGTGGATTTATTAAGTATGCCTTAATATTGTCTAAAACATTTTTGCAATTGTCATTCTATTTGATCGATTGGTTCTTTCTAAGAATCTTAAAGAAATGCTCACATATGGTAGTAAGCTTGTCTATAAACCTGTTAATGTCCTATATTCTACCTAAAAATCCCCTTATCTCTTTTTCTTTCTTTAGAACTGGCATATTTTTTATAGCTTTAACTTTATTAGAGTCTACCTCAATCCCTCTTTAACTCACTATATGCCCTAAATGTTTACCTAAAGTTATCTCAAAGACACATTTCTTAGGGTTCAAATGTAGATTTTACTTATTTATTTAGTGAAAATAACTTTTAAAGTGCTTTAAATATCTTTCCCTAATAGCAGATTTGATTATCATATCATCTATATAGACTTCTACTTCTTTATGGATCAAATCATCTACAATCTTTATGGCTAGATTTGATCATCATATCATCCAAGACTTCTACTTTTTAGGATCATATCCTCTAAAATCTTCATAGCTATCCTCTAGTAAGTTGCCATAACATTCTTTAACCTAAATGGCATGACTCTATAATAGAATGTCCCATATTAATTGATGAAAGTAGTTTTTATCTTATTTGCTATCTTGTTTAGAATCTTATTGTAATTGGCATATCCGTCAATGAACTTTTACACCTTACACATTGATATACTATCATCCAAAACATCTATATGTGGCAATGGAAAATTATCTTTAGTGTAGGCCTTATTTAGATCCCTATAATTTATATACATTTTGACCCTATAATCTTTCTTGGTGACATATACC
Source organism: Hura crepitans (assembly GCA_948208565.1). Classification (NCBI taxonomy): domain Eukaryota; kingdom Viridiplantae; phylum Streptophyta; class Magnoliopsida; order Malpighiales; family Euphorbiaceae; genus Hura; species Hura crepitans. The sequence goes on from CANXYI012126079.1 coordinate 5,178, forward strand.
ACATTGGCTAACCAAGTTTGATATTTTACTTCTTCTAAGAATTTGGCTTCAATATATTTATGTACTTCTTCTTTTTTTTTTCTCTATCTATTCTAGCCTCATTCTCCCCTCACTACTATTTAACTAGCTTTACCTTTAGATATATATAGATAACATGCTCAGCTACTTTCCTATCTTTATAAGTCCAAGCAAAGACTTTTTCATATTCTTTTATTATTCTCTAAAATTTAATCCACTACTCAGGAGTTATATTAGATGTAATTAAAAGTTTTTTGTCACTTTCATTAGTATCAAGATTAAATGATCTAATATTGATTGAATTAATGCCTAACATGTTATGTGTGTCATGATTATCATTATGCATAATACAATTAGATGAGACATCACAAGACTAGGCAAAATCATTCATCTTTCTAACAAAAAGAATTAGAAACAATATCATTAAATAGTTTAGGCACATAAAGAATATCAGATAAATCTTTTGAGTCATCCTCTTCAGCTTTCCTCTTTCCCATGTCTTGGAGTAGGGCTATGGTTAGAACTTCTTTATTAGGTGTGATCTCCATATTGGCTAAATTGGTTATGACTTCTTCAACCCAAAAATTTGAAATAGTCTTGACTTCATTTGTAGCCTAATTAAACACATCACTAAAGATTACAAACCTAGGTATAGCTTTTCCCCTAATTAATATAGGCTTAGATTCTCTATAGTACTTGATATTTTCTAAAGCTATAATAAAACTCTCTTTTAGTTATGGGATATTTAATTCCATTTTCATTTGCTCTAAAGTTTCTACTACATATCATAAACCTCTTCGATCTTTTTTGTCTTCTAGGTTATATAGCAGATACCGATCCATTTGAATCCTTCCCAAACCAGTACTTAGTAAATGATTCTTCTTTCTTAACATATTTACAACTTTGGGCTCATCATCTTCTTCTTTTTCTTAAAATAAGATACTAGCTATGTGGAATCTATTGAATGGTTAGTTAGCTATTTCAAGCATCGAGACATGATTTTCCATTGTAACATATAATTTTACTACTTTGCTGTTATAAGGGATCTTGATCATCTGATGTAGCATTCATAGAAACCCCTCCTAGCTTGTGGAACTAAGGTTTTCCCAAAAGCAAAGAGAATTTAGAAAGGATGTTAAGCACATAAAACTCTACATCATTAACAATTATCCCTATTTTTATCTTTAGCTTAAAAGAGCCATAAGCTTGGCACTTAGTATTATGAAAGGCATTGATAGTGAGTATAGATTAGGATATCATTATGTCTTTAATCTTATGTGACTACTACTTTGAGTGGACACACATTGATTAATGAACCATCATCAACAATCACACATGCTATGTGCTTACTATTGACTTCAGTGTTAATGTAAAGAGGACGGTTGTGATGACATCATTTTGTTGGAAGGTCTACATCTGAGAAACTAATTACTTCCTTTTCTTCCACTTTCAATATCTCTAATAGTTGAAATAGAGATATAGTAATTGATACTACTATAGAACACAAAGCTTCAAACACTTTCTATTGGTGTGAAGGGGATTGCCATAGTATATCCTAGATTGAAATTTGTGTGGGAGTCTTTTTCCACTGCTTCATTACTACATCCTCTTCTTTTTTTGTAACTAGGGTAATTCACTCTTTTTTAACTTTTGGCACCAACTGACCACTTCAAGTACCTACTTTTTGCTTCTGCTTCTTCAAGTTTGAGTCGACCTATAAATCTTGGACCTTCACATTTTGCTCATTTTAACAATCAATAGCCTATCTATCTATTACATAAATAGACCCCTATTTTATTTCTTTCTTCTTCCTTTTTTCTACCATATAGTCATTTCTGTATAAGTCTCCTAACACATACCATTCTAGCAATCCTAAATTGAACATATTCATTGATGGCGGTATATTAGAATAAGCACCTTATCTTTTTTAACTTTTTTTACCAAGAATTTGTCTTAAATTAATCAGATCCTAAATTATATCCCTCAAAGTGTTGTAGTTATCTATATCATGGCTTTTTCTTATTAGTGACAATGACAAAATAAGTCAAACTTGTGGTTTGGTAGTCCTTGATTTTTAGAAAGCTTGGGTGGAAGAGGTTGAAGCTTCCTTTCCTTCTAAAACCATTTTAGACACCAAAATAGTGGTTTACCCAAGTTAGAAAGTACCTTAAAGTGGTAGATACCTCAACTATCTTAGTATCCCTGTTATATCGAGTTCGTCCTATATTCATATTATTCAACCTTTTTTGATTATTAAATCCTTCTAATCTTCTATTCTGCAAGTTTCTCTTCTAGGTGGATGGCAAAGTCTTTATGAAATTCATAATTCTTGAGTATTTTAGCCTTTAAATCTTTCTTCAGATAAGGACTAACATTTCTAATGAACATAAAAAGTTGATTTAATGTCTTTGACTTTGGTTTCATATCTAATACTCTAACCTCGATGTCATCAAATACTTTATAAAGGCCTTATTAATCTTCTGCTTAAGCAACTCAAGGTCTTTAATGGTAACATCCATATAGATGCTGTAGTTATTATGGCTAATAAAAGCCTTAGTCATTTTTTCCTCATTTTATTTAACCTATGATATTAATATATAGCTCTCCCTTGTAATGTAAGGCTAAAGTAAGCTACTTTCTACTTTGTGTAGAGTATTATGCCATGCATGACTATAGCATACTACTTGACATGTGCTCTTGGATCTATAGTTCTATTGAACTTGAGTAGTTCGAGCATCTTGAACTTAGAGGGCAATAGTTCCATAGATTATAGGGTGAATTCATTTGGGTTTATTCCCTCACATAAAGTGATAAGCCTAGCCATCTCCTCTATCTTTTCCTTTAACTTTTTCATGGTATCATCTTTATTTTTGTTAGGAATCTCTTTCTTACCTTTTCACCCTCAAAGTCCTCTAGAAAATCTTTTTCTAGATTGAAGTATGTTGCCTTTTTAGCTTTCTCACCTTAACTCTTAGCCTTTTTTTTTTTACCAATTTCCCTAGTAGTAGCAACCACATTACTAGTAGGTGTAGCTAATGTTGCTTCAATAAGTGCTAGTGATTTGGAAATAGAAATAGCACTAGCTATCACCTTTGCAACCTTAGAAATAATCTTTCATTCAAATTCATCAAATTTGTGATGTAGCTTAGCCTTGAAGTCCTGAGCAGAAAAGGTTCCTTCTCCTTCTCTTGTTATATTTGTGGTGTTATAAGTGGTTGGAATGATCTCTCATTAAACTATTCTTCCATTTAACCAGTGTACCCTAATGGCTCGAGGATCTATGATAGTTGCAAAACAGAGGGTTAGACATAATGAATGGAAATGCAAAAATGCATAAAGACACATGAAGTTCTAATAGATGTTAATCTTTACAAAAACAAACACAAGCGAAAGCCTTCCATTCTTATCACTTCCCACACATATGGTCAATGTGTTCTTTCGTAGCATGGCTTACTTATGGGATATCAAAGGCCCCAATAGATATGACTTATAAAAGGTAGATATCCTAACATTATTTTTCTTGTATTTAAAAGAACACATGCAAGATATTTGGGTTATATATGTTAGATATGTTTAATCAAACCAAAATGCATAGTCTAGTCCATTCCTATTGAAAAGGACCAATAGGTTTAATAACATTTTAGGATGATTAAATAATATTTCACATATATAAGCCCTCATAGCACATAATACAACATTAACTAGGAAACATAGAAGAAGTTACTATTGGTCAATACATGTGCTCGTGGTTAAGTCATGCAAGTTATGGTTATCTAAGTATGGTTGCTCTATAATGAGTCTATCTCATTATAAGCATATGAATAATTAGTTTACCATTTAATATACTTATAGGTATGAGCCTTGAATTTGATGTCACCTTTAACATTCCCTAAAATTGAATGAAAATGGGTTCATTCTTCGAAATGGCATCAGTGTAAAAAAGGAAGCTTAACTTATTCATAGGCTCTAGCATGCAATGCAGTTTCGAAAAAAAAGAATATTATAAATTGAAAACACAAAATTCTATATTAATATGAGGTTCTATTGGAGCATTGTCTTAAGGTGTCCATAGTGGATTCTCCATTATTTATATCCCTTTTTTTTCAAGGCCGGTCAAACTAAAACAACAAAAGCCTCAACTTAAATCTCACCTCTTGAGTCCCAAAAGATGAGAATGAAATTTGAGAAATCTTAAGTCAGTCCTATTTGAAGAGCTTAGAAAGAGTGAGTTGGGCACCATAAGGTAAGAGTTACCACCCAACCAATGATGGGAAATACCTTGTAGGGCCAAAACTATAGGGCCTTAGAACCCTACTATTTTTTATGCCTCAAGTTAATATTGAATTTTATATTAAATTCATAATTTTATCATTTTCTTCAAATAAGTTTTGGGATTATAATAATGCATTGAATCACATAAAAACATAATGGAATATGCATATTTACAAGTTCAATGAGAATAAAAGAATTTAAAGGAAAACATATAAGAAATCGAATAATTGATTTCCTTTGAGAACTTTCGTTCTCGCATGCCATGTAAAGAAAACAAGTTTTATTATTGTGACTTTTATTAAAGACAAATCAAAACCCATTTTATTAAAATTGTTGGTACTAAACTTTTCATTCGGTTAGTGTGTCTAAAAAGAAAATAATGAATTTGTTTGGAAAATGATATTTTAAATAAAACTATTAAATATCCTATGATAAATGGGATCCTATTATTTTATCTTGCTATATTTCTTTTATTTGATTATTTGCCCCTTAAGGGGTACAATATTAATACTTATGTGATTTTTAGCCATTAAGATGATATAAATGTATATATTATACTCAATCTAATCATCACATAAGTATTTTATTATATCTTCTTAAGACATTAGTGGATTTTCAAATAAGAGAAATATAGCAATAATGTTATAAAATTTTCTGACGGCATAATTAAAGAAAAAGTTTTTAGGATAAAAAAGTTTTTAAAAATATAAAGATGAGCACCATTAATACTAATGGCATCTATATTCTTTTAAGTAGAATTAATACTAACCCACTTAAAAGACCACTAAATCATTAATATATCTCTAAAAAATTTTGTACCTATGAATGAGACTTTAACTTTCCTTTCTCTAATTAATTATCTTCAACTGCTCTTCACTAATTGCTTTCAGTAACTTCTCTTTCATTTTTTGTGGAAAACTTACTATGCATGTATAGTGCAAATTATTATGCAAAAATCATATTTTAAGTCATAATCTACTTGTTCATTTTACTACAGAAATTATTAATCTATTTCACAATGGGTTTCTGCAAGTGATCGACTGGCAGCTTTTAGAAGCCAATTGGCTATCAACATAGGCCTTATCTAAGACACCCCCTATTGGATTATCGAAGAAACCTAATAAGCGGTGCACTTCATGCCAGGTCACCCATCCTGAAATTTCCCCCATGGTCATTCATTTAACTTCTATTTATGCCACACTAGACCTTTCTATCTGACTCTAAAATCACTCAAGTTAATTCCTATAATCAATTTAGGTTAGTGTCATTATGGTTCTGCCATTATAGAGAGAATCTAACATAATTTAATTTTGTCTAAAAATTCGGCAGCCTTATGGCTACCTGGGTCATCATTCATAAAATTACTATTCACTTGTAAGCACTTTAACACTACTTGTCACATCTCTTTGACCTATCTGGTTCCCTATTCTCAGCCTAACATCATTATCTAACACACATTATACTCAAGCCTCAGGCTACAAATAAAACATACATCTATAGAGCCTTAGGCTCACATAACATCAAACATCATAGCCGAACATACATTCATAAGAAAATAAGTAGGACTACTTAATTACATTAACAATTTAATGCTTACTTATGTACATAACATATACAGAGTTTAAAATCATGGTTTCTACCCAACTTCATTTATGTACAAGGACATCAAAACTATACAACAGTTACATTTTATTCCTTCACAATTATCCTCTAAACTCTTATTGACAAGTTTCATAAGGCAACATTCCACTGCAAGGTACTTGCACACCAAAACAGGTACGTTGAGTGTGTGAGATACTCAGTAGTGAACTTAAAGCATTTAAATCATGGCATTATATCATTTACATACCTGTGTAGTTTAAGAAATGATTCTACTTCTTTATATTATTTAATCATACAATAGGGTGCCAATTTACTAAAATACCCATAAGGTATTCATGTGTACTGAAATAGTCTTTTTGACTCACAAATATTGTTTAATGTAGTTATTACGTTCATAACATGCACATTTGACATTAATCAACTTATCTGGCAACATATGTGCAAAATTGTCTAAAATGCCTTTTAGCTTACATTCTATCAAAACTCAAAAAATGCTATTCAATAATGCTTAATTCTTATATTCATGATCAATCTAATTATTTACTTAATTTAATTCACTAGCCTAACTAGGAAGATGACACTTAAAAGCACTAGATCTAGAGGGAAAAATAAATTAGTGTAGTGGTCCCTATTTTGGACCTACACTACTGCACCGGCATGTGCCATAATAGAGATCAGCCGTAGCCTCTCCAAACACATGTAAATAGTAGCTGTGTGACATAATGGAGATCAACCCATAGGCCTCCCCAGACATAGATAAACATCATTAACAACTGGGTGACATAATGGAGATCAGCTCATAGGCCTCCCTCACTACTAGAAGCATCATTAACAACTGGGTGACATAATAGAGATCAGTTCGTGGATCACTATAGCCACCAATAGAATTACTACTTAAATATCAAACAACTAGCAACTGTAAAATCCTAAGTTGACCGGTTAACCCATCGAGTGGATGTCTAACTAATGGACCAAGTAGCTCAATTTAAGTTCATTTATTTACCAAAAATATTCTTATAATATTTATGTATAAAAAATACACAGTTAAAATTTTTATCTCATACTTTATTTTTTTAGCCAGACTGGTATAACCACATCTTTACTCTACAGGGTAAAATTGCAGAAGAATATTTAAGTCAACTATTACTAAAATTCAAGGTGTCATATATTATGGTTTATCATGGCATTAATACTTAAAAAGTTAATACTTTTTATCCAATGACATTTTTGGTTGAGGTACTAGTTAATTGGACAGTTATAGGCCATTTCGACCAATTTTAAAGTCAATTTTCGGGACTGTTTTAAGTCAAAATTTAACATTATTTTCAATGTCATTTTTAAGTACATTTTTGGGCACAAAGCCAACCATAACTAAGCCCACTACTAGGCATAATAGCCAAACACGTGAAGGCCTTAAATCTAGCCACTTAAGGCACAAGCAAAAGTATAGTTTCATAGCACATTTTAAGCCATTGTTTAAGTCATTATTCTAAGCCATTACCATACATTCTAGTTCCATTCTTATTAATCATTTAAGGGTACCTTCCTAAGGTATATATTTTAAATAACATTAGGCCATATGCATTGTTCAAACTAAAGTTATTACATGCCAATTATCATAGCCATTGTAATACTTGTCCATTTCTACTTAATCAAGCAAATTTACATGCATTATTGCCTTCACTGTACTCCCAGGTACTAAAGAAAAAATGCCTAATTACATTTCCTTTTTCGCATTCTATCAATATTCCTTCACTAGTGTGTGCCACCAACACTAACGCATATGCACTTACACAATTTTGAGCCAATTTCTATAATAAACACAAGTATAAGGCTTAATAACCATATTAATTCAAGTAACTATGCATAGGCAACATGCACTTCATCATTAAAGGGCATAAAAACCATATCAAATCAATAATTCAAACCACTAATTATGCCGTCAACATGGAATTCATCTCTGGTACTTACTTAAATTATACCAAACATTGAATTCTCAAACCCACAGCATATATATTCACACTTATTAGGTACCAACAAGCTATTTAATCGCTATTTATACATCTTCTAAGCATTATGGGTCCTAAAACATGTCATAGCTAGCAAGGATTTTAGGCCTAAAGTTTAACCTTTTAACTATCCACATTGTTCACATTTCTCATGCGCATTTCAATCCTTTGGCAAGTTCACTAAAGGGTTTCCTAAGCTAATCTTTATCATTAGCCATCCTTAAACTCATTTCTATCATCACTATACCATAAAAGGCATGAAGCAAATCCTTTAAGTCCTGTTACTTATGATGGAGTCCCTTGAATCTTTAAAAATAGCACACTATCTAGCATCTATGATAGCTTTCCTCCTCCTTTATAGCCCTCAAAATGCCATCCAAATGCCACAACCACCTCACACACATTATCACACAGATGTTAGCTATGATCTAACATCAAAAAGTAGCCAAAAAGCACAAGAACAGGAGGAGAAATAGCAATAGATTCATCTTTGGGTTAGGATTCTGGACTATTTGAACTAGTCAGTTTGTATTATTTTCATCTACTAAACGAAAAATTCTTTCTGTGTGATTCTTCTTCCTTATGGTGCATAACGCATAACAAAAAGTTTAGTAACTAGAATCTTTCCATTTGGTGGTCGGAGGAGAAAGTTGTGGCCATTTTACTCTCCCTATGGCGTCAACTTCATCGACTGGAAATGGAAGAATTCCATTCTTCAATCCAAGTGGATTTCCACTTATTAAATGATATTTGCCACTTGGCAAGTTTTCTCAGCCACTTGGCATGGAGTTGGCCCCATCTTAACATGTTAAAGTTATCTCGAAACTTCCTGAACCATCTCGATTTTTGGTGGCAAACTTAAAAAATTCACAATAATTAACTCGGACCTTAAAAAAATTACACCGTTCATTTTAAAATTAATATTTTAATCCCCTCTACCTGCTCATAAATTTTCATGGCCAAATTCCTTCAATGGGCGGTATTTAGATTGCCTTAATTTTTATGCTATCCTTAAAAATTATGAGAATTTGCAAAAGACCTTCGATTCCAAAAATTCTTTCACTATTGGACTCAATGTAATTTTTTAGCTTCAAGATTCACTATTTTTTGAGTCTGTCTGGGCATATCCTTAGTCATTCTCAACTTAAAAAATTTTTACTATATCGAGGGGTAGCTTTTAAGTCCGAAATGAATTATTAGTTCTACTAAATTTAAAAATTTTTCTCTTTTCATCAAATTAAGGCCCTTTAAAGTGTAACGCTAAAAAAACCATCATTTGATAAAGAGTAAACCTCAAGCCTAACGTAGTGGTGTTTAGGGCACCAAAGGGTAACTCACTAGCAGATAGGCATTCTAGTTAGCTGAACCTTGACCAACCAAAAAGTGATGAAAAAGAATGAAATAAATGTTATAGCAGAACCAATAAATCATTTCAGGCTGAGAATTGATGAATAGTGACCTTAGTTAGGGTTGTGCCTACACAGCTCCGGGAAGTGCCCAGACGGACCCAAAAATATCATACTCTGCAACTCAAAAATTCCAATGAGTATGAAGAAAA
>CANXYI012126260.1:0-12985 GCA_948208565.1 Hura crepitans
GGGAAGAAAAATCATGAAGGTTTGAAGGTTGAGGTTGCTGAAAACAAACTGTCAGTCTCTTCAAAATTTCCTGTCAAGGATTCAGGACCTAGTTGGAGCTCTGCTTCCAGTTTAGTGATTGGTGGCGAACGAGTTCCTGGAGTAGCTGGTGAATGGGTTGGCTATTCTTCAGCTCCTGCAAAACCTGTTGAGGAATGGGACTCAAATCTTGTGTCCGCATCTTCACTGAAACCTACTGAAGGGACGTATGATCATGCTGCTACACCAACATCAGGAACTGACCAACTGACTCTTTCTTCCTCAACCCATCCGACAATTGATGCATCTAGTTGGCAGCAAATCGTTCCAGACCCCAATGAGTTCTGCTCTTTAGTTGATGAATCAGTTTCAGATCTGTTGGCTGAAGTTGAAGCCATGGAATCTCTTGGTGGCTTGCCTTCCCCAACTTCAAAAATGAGATGTCATGGAGAACTGACGCCAGGTTCTGATGATGATTGCTTCAGTCCTGTGGAGCCATTTAGCCCAGCACCTGATCCAGGTAAAAGTGATGCATTGAGTTCTACTGGTGATATACAAATGCCTTCTCAGTTGACTGCAGCCGAGGAATCACTAAGGCTATCGCTGATGCCTTTGCAGCCAACTACAAGAGAAGAATCACTTGTGGTATCTCGAATGCCTTCTCAGTTGACAGTGATCAATAAATCTCCTCAGTTGGCTCTGATGACACTGCAAGGCATTGTATCAGAGCCCCTTGGAACATCTGAAAGGGCTTCTCGGTCGACTTTAAGTGAGGAGCCACTTAGGTTACGGCAAAGTGATGCTCTTGATCCTCAAAAAAGCTTCAGTGGTCATTCATCCTCGAGTGCTGAAGTGGAGGGAGATGCAAAGCGCAGTGAGGTTTCAGTTAACCAATGGGACACCCGCGTGGAAATACAACCTCTGGATTTATTTACTGTTCAACAAGGAGAAGTAGGCTCAGACATCCAGGCTCCCAGTCGTTCCACAGTTAGCCAATGGGAAGGTAGCTTCAACAATCATCATCCTGCATCATCGACAGTTAAGGGAAATGCAAACTTGAATCGGGGGGTGTCTCATGGAAATGCAAACATGGTTTGGGGATCTGGTCATGGGTCAATTCAGCAACAAGGTAGTACACATTCTGGTATGTCTTTGGGGAATCAAGGCAGTTGGGGAAGCCAACAAAGATGTGGAGGGGACAACAGATATTCGGGTCAAAGAGAGCATCAAAATCATTTCCAAAGCAGAGATTCAGGCTTCATTAGGGATAAATCTTCGTGGAACCGGCAAGCAACACACGGTTTTGGAAATGGAGGCGGTTCATCAAGAGCTCAAGGTAAAGGGCAGCGAATATGTAAATTTTACGAAAATGGGTGCTGCAAGAAGGGAGCATCATGCAGCTTTTGGCACCCTTGAAACTATATTCAATGTCCATGCAATTGTGTATTCAATTCTGCAACAGCAATTCCATTAGAAAACTTGCCTGTTCTCAATGTCCTAATTTAACCTGTAAAAGTATTAAAAGTGGCATAATGTATTTGTTCTTTGGATAGCAGATCTACAGTTTAGAGCTGCGTTTGGCAGTGGATATAAATTCTTTTTGGCTCTCTAGGCAATGGAGGAGGCATTTTAGGAACTTGCCTTTAAATTCTTGCAGCTCTTCCATGTTTTCTGCCTTTCAGGTTCTTCCATTGATGCCTGTCCGTACAACAATGTACTATGATTTATGTAATATCCATAGCTCAAACATAGGGGTTCTCCTTTCTCTCTCTTAATGATCAATAATACAGATTTCTATTTTTTACAAGTACACTCCAATTCTTCAACTTGAACGTGGTTTTGCTCTTAGATGACCATTCTTTTTGGTCTTTTCTTTCTTATTAAATAAGTGTATTGTGGTTTCTCACTTAATAATGACTTGGACACATTTTCTTTGAAGAAAAAATAACAATTTCTTTATTTTATTAATTTAGTTTTCAATAAATTAAAATAATGTTAAAATAAATTTAAAAAAAACTTGATATTAATAATCATTGTTTTAAAAATTAGACAAGACAGTTAGAGCAATTATTAGGAAGTGGTTAATCCAATCTAATTTGACACTCAAAATTGGATAGAATACAAACGAGAACCAAAAAAAAAAAAAAGATCAAATGAATAAAAAACTTGATTTTTTTCATAAAAATTTGATTTGAAAGAAAAATCAATGCTTTCTAAATCGAATTGGTCAGGTTGAAGATAGAACCAATAATAAAAACATAGCAAAAATGACAAACTCCAGCTTGGTATAAATGATTTGCCCTTACTACTCTTAGTGTTAGGTTCAAATCTCATCAAGAATTATAAAATATTATAGATAAAATAAATATAAAATATTTATGGCAAAAATAATATTATAAAATATAGATAAAAAACTATATAATAAATTTCATTATTAGATAAATTATATAAAAGAATATTAAAATAAGTAAATATTTAGAAAGTAACATATAAACTTATTAATAATAATATAACATATTTATTATAAAATTAATATTGAAAATAGATAAAAAAATTATATATATATATATATATATGTCTTAAATTTTAAAAGGAAAATTATCAATAATAATATAAAGTATTTATGAAAAAGTTAATACTATATGTAGAGATTATGATATTTTTATAAGGGACAAGAGTGGTTAGTGGAGTCGCCATTTGGCCTTTATACTAGGATTTCTGATTTTTTGTACCAAAAAGGTTCGAAATTCATATCTTATCTATGCCCCAATAATGTGCCTTCTTGCATATTGTAATGTTTATCAATCCCTTTTCAAGTAAGCATGCATTATATTTAAAGTATTTATGTCACCTCTTCATGTATAAGAAGTAAATTGCAGTATTTAAAGAATACAACATGTGTAATTGTATATCCATAAATTGAGTCATTGATTAATTGTTATTTGACCTGACAATTACTTGTAATTCCGTAAAAATTGGCTGCAATTGCCCAACTCTTATCTCTAGAAGATTGGCCTTTATTAAAATACATTTTTATTATTGTGACTTTTGATTAAGAAAACTCAAATCATTTTATTAAGAAAGACACCATTTAATTATGTAGAAAACCATTTGATGTGAAGATTTAGGCATTAGTGTGCAAAACAAGTTATTGACTAGCTATTACAAACTTAAGCGATGAAGTATAAATAATACAAAACTAAAAGGAAATAGTTTAAAGTATAAAACTGGCCTTGCCTATACGATGTTAAGTCCGTGCAGACTCCATGAAGCTCTAGCAAGTTTTCGTGCGGACTACTGCTCATGAGGGTTATATGTCCATTTGAACCTCTACTCCAGTGAAAAGGGTCACTTGCATACAACTCAAAAGAAAAGGTTAACGATACCAAATAAAGATTCATAAGGATATATGAAGAAGACAAGTAATACAAATAATGACAAAACTGGAAATCAAAGTTAATGTCCGTGTAGACTACATTCCTCCTGAGAAGGAGTTCGTGCGGACTTTATAACAAAATAAACAAGCTCATCCATACGGACTTCAAAGATAATTTTAGTACCTCAACAATATACATATTAGGGAATGGGACAATTGTACAACATGATAACATCAGAGGATTGTGTCAATATGATAAACAAAATACATTGAAGTATGACACGTAAGATGAATAAGACACTGCTATTGATCATAAGTCCGTGCGGACTACATATCATATACATATCAAGAACATGAGTCCGTGCGGACGTTAGCATACTTACAAATAAGTCCATGCGATAAGGATGAAAATTACAGAATATTTGTAACATGAAAACAACCAATTATACAGCATGGAACAACTTAAAAGGACGACCTACTCCTATGATCGAAGCTGGGATTACATATAATCACCTTGCTTGTGATCAATCCTCGGAGATCTTAAGTCCATAATATTAATGCACAGTAAGAGGCCTCAGATCTTACCTTGTGATTAGACTCTTAAACAATGGCACAAAAATGTAAAGGTTTGAAAAAAAGAATAATTTTGAATAAGGGCTAAAAGACTAGTAGATCGTATCCTGGTCGGAGTTTTTGCCTGAACTCATGAAATGGGTCTTTTGGATGCTTAAAACACTATTTTTACAGAGCCTCTAAACTTCCCAATTGCCTCCTCCTCCTCCCTGTTCACACATCCCAAAGGGCTATTTATAGCCTTTAGGATGCTGAATTCATGCCTGGGCATCCCTTATGGGTTTCTTCGCTTAGTCTGTGCGGACCATAAATGCTTAGTCTGTGTAGACTAATGTGGTCTACTTTCCCGCTAGTCTAAGGGCTTGGGTCAGGTCTTGGGTTGATTTTAGCAAGTTCGTGTGGACATGGGCTTAGATATGTACCATAAGGACCTTGGGCCATGGGCTTGGTAGGGTTGGTTTGGGCCAGTAGTTCTTGTCTGGTGGGACCATATTGCTTTTGCTGAACTAGGTCCATGCGGACCCTATTGGGATAGGTTCTTGTGGACTGGCTCGTAAGGGGTCAGTGCCATTGCTTAAGAGCCTCTTTCTATTCATCATCATAGGCCAAAAAGTGAGGCATCTACACTATAAAATATAGATAAAAAGTTACATAATAAATATTATAATTAAAAGAATATTAAAATAAGTAAATATTTAGGAATACTACATAGGCTTATTAATAATAATCTAACACATTTAGTATAAAAAATTAATATTGAAAATAGATAAAAAAAACTAAATATATATATATATATATATATGTGTGTATTAAAATTTTAAAAGGGAAATTATTAATAACAAATTAATAATATAAAATATTTATGACAAACAAAATTAATATAGTAAAATGTAGATAAAAATATTATATAATTAAATAAATTATATAAAAAATATAAAATAAGTAAATGTTTAAGAAGTAACATATAAATTTATTAATAATAAAATAACGTACTTATTATAAAATTAATATTTAAAAATAAATATAGATAAAAAACTATATAATAAATTTTATAAATAGCTAAATTATATAAAATAATGCTAAAATAGTAAATATTTAAGAAGTAATATATAAGATTATTAATAATGATATAACATATTTATTATAAAATTAATATTGAAAAATAAATAAAAAAAATTGAATATATATATATATATATGTATGTATGTATGTATGTATGTATGTAAGTGTGTGTAATTTTTAATTTTTTTTTTAATTTTGCAATGATTTATTTTTATTTTTATAAAGAAAAAGTGTACATTATAAATTAATTGTACATTATGCATTTTTTAAATCTTATTAATTATCTTTATTATAACTTATATTTATATACTTTAAAAAATTTTGATTTTATTTGATTTAATTGTTATTATATTATATTAAAATTTTATTGTGAATTATAAATAGTTTAAGATTAATATTTATAAGTTAATATTTGATAATAAATAAGTTTTTAAAATGTATTTTATTTTTTTATATAGCATCAATTATATTATATTTTAAAATTTTATAAATAGTTATAATTAAAATAAAAAATTGAGTAGAGTTGGATTAAATTATGATCTAATTAGCAATTTTAACTTTTTATTCAATCAAAATTTTAAAATATTCTTAATAAGCAAACGGAGGGCATAAAAAAGAAGGCGCGTCATTGATTCTGTGCGAAGAATTAAACCATAGTTCCCTGAATTTTGATTGCAGGGTTTAATGCTTAACGGTGCCCTTTTTTTTTTTTTTCATGAGGTTATTATATATATATATATATATATATATATATATATATAATCTTTATAAAATATTTATATTATTTTTTTGTAAACTTATGAGATTTAATTATTAAAAAATAGAATAAAATGTATATTTATTTTATTCTTATTATTCATGTGAGTGTATATATATATATATATATATATATATATATATATATATATTAAATGTTACTCTTATAAAAAATAAAAATATATTATAAAAAATATAATATTTAATGAATAAGATGAAGATTTATATATATTTATATGTGGAAAGCTAATTTTATAAAAAAAATTGATATTTTACGTTTATAAGAATTCAGGTGTGTCAAAATTTAACTAAAATTGATTTTTGGAAAGGTAAAATCCAAATACAAATGATAATTGGCTTCATTTATAGAATAGGTAATAATTAAGAGGTTATTTTTGTAATAAAATAAATGTAAACGGTTATTTTTGTTAAAAAAAAATATTTTTTTATATTCTCACGTTTATATATAGTATAAATATAGGAGATTAAGCTTGAAAAAAGTTTAGGTCAATGGGACAGAAATCTGAAAATACCACAAATAAAATGAGTTTTAAAGTAGACCAATTTATGGACTTGGAAGTAGTTGCCTAATTCTTTACGGGCTTGGACACCTAATTTCCATGTAAATTTAATCTAACCGAATAAAAAGCTTGTTTATTATGGATTTAGACCAACCCAATACATGTGTGTGTTTTTTATGATATATTTTTAAAATTTTATATAATATTATATATTTATTACATTTTAAATTAATTTTTACTTATTTATTTGCAAATGCTGGTTTAATTAAATCCGGCTGGGCAGTGGTGGACCCAAACTCTTTTTTTTTTTTTTTTAAATTTTCCTTAAAAAAATTTCATTTTAGCTTTTAGAATTTTTTTCTATGCAAGATTTTGGCATTGATTTTAGGAAATCAGAGTCAACAAAACCGACATATTCATTCATAAATAGTGGATAAAATATGCAATGATCCTTTGCACTTCTCAAAGTTGCCATTCAAGAAATAGACAAATTCAAATTCGGTGGTTTTTCTTTTTCTTTTTATTTTCTAGTTCTATGTTATTTTCTTATTTTTATTGAAGGTGAGAACTCTTTATTATTATCAATTCTATTGTCGACACTGAATACATTTAGTTTTATTTATATACTTCTTGTATTCGCTTTTAAGTTTCTTTTAAAGTTATTTCACTAAAGTTAAAAAAATCATTTAATAACTTAATATTTAACTTAACTGAAATATTTTTTACAAAACATATTTATTTTTATATCCTACATTTAATAATCTAATTAAAGTAAAAAATATAATTGAAGATAAATTTAATATATTAATTATATTTTTCAGAGAGCAGTCAATCTTTTTGACACGTAGAAGTGAATGAAGGAATAATCTTTGACTTGTTAATTAATTAAATTTAAAATCTAAAATTCCACGTTTCCTCTCAAAGATTGTTGAAAAATTTGGAGAGCGACGCAAAAGTCAAATTGAACAATAAAGCAAAGCAATTTAACAAGTCAAAAAGGTTTAGAATAGATAAATTGCTTTGCTTTGTTGTTCAATTTGACTTTTGCGTGGCTCTCCAAAATTTTCAACAATCTTTTGAGAGGAAACGTGGAATTTTAGATTTTAAATTTAATTAATTAATTAATTTAATTTGTTTGATTCTAATTATTATGGATTTAATTAAATTTTTGTTTAGTAAAATTGAATATTTTTCAGGTCAAAATTTTTTCTTTGTTGCTAATAACAAATGAAATTTTGGCTTACTAAATGAGTACTTTTTCTATGATTTTGAAGGATTCTAAGAATAGAGGTTTATAAAACATTTGAAAAAACTATTGTAGTTTTGGTCTAGTGCTACATCTACTACCAGTGACGAATATGATTTTAGTGAAAAAGGCATTTTATGTTACAATCGAATTCTGAGTGTCTTGTTTAATAACATTTATCGCATCTTTGTCATATTAGGGGCTTTGTTTTTACAATAGGTGACTGAGCAATATCTTGAAAATCTGTTAAACCGACTATAATTTCTCTGTTTACCATGAAAGCAGAATTAAGAGCACTAAATTTTTTTTATGCTAATTTTCTCGATTTAATATGCTAGTATTGAAGATTCGGCTTAAAATTTTTTTATATGATATACCATTTTTGAATAAGCTTACACATTGTGATAGCCAAGTTACAGTAGCTAAGGCTAGGAGTAAAAATTTTAATGAGAAAAGAAGGCACTTAATAATTAGACATAAATCTATTCTTCATTTATTATCTCATTGCGTAATTTATTTAGATTTTGTTAGGTCTAAAAAGAATATTGCAGATCTACTCACTAAATGATTGGTGCACCAATACATACTTCGAACATTGAGAGGAATAGGACTGAGACACATAAATTAGTTACTACAATGAATATCTATCTTTAGATGTATAGCGATCACATAATAAAGTTCAAAAGGTAAAAATGAAGTTGTTGAGTAACTTGGAAGAGTGTTTATTATTTTATATTTTGCGAGAAACTCCCAAGTCCATTTCTATGGTGTTATGCTCTCTACTGTAATATATAGGAAGAATTTAGTTTTGAATGAATCTGAAGGCATATATTTTTGTGGGATGATGATCACATATCACTCCTAAAGGATTTTACCTATTGAGTGTGGTGGTGGAATCACCATTGTGAAAACTTGGGTCATTTTCTAAAGACACTCATGAAATGGACAAATGTGCATGATTGGAAAGCGCAAAATTGATAGAAACTTGATGATTTCTCATACAGTGTAATGAATATTATTATGGTAAAAAGGGCTTAGTTCAAAATATTTATGTTACTACAGTTTTTCGGAATAATTTCATTAACACTACGTGTAGATTCAAACCCTAAAGATAGCTAACACATATTACACAATATTGTATGCTAAAAAATAATTAATTTTTTTTAATCATGTGGGGGAATGTTAGAAATATTTTTCTGATTAAAAATTTATTTTGAATTAGTAAAAATTAATTTCTAAATAATAGAGAGAATATGCTGATTTTTCTCTGAAAATTTAGTTGAGATAGTGACTGATTTTTCTCTTTTAACATCCCTATTTTTCAGCCTAACAATTAATGTTAACAAACAACAAAATTATCTATATATATTTTACGTTTTTGGCTTAGAAATAGACAACAACTAACCAGCAATTTCAATTGAAAAAAAAAAAATACTGCAAGTTCAATAAATACCAGTTTCAATTTCATTAGTTTTATACTTGAGCATAGAGAATAATTAATTCGGGAAATTTTTTGTTATATTCAGTATAGATGGGCCGTTTCGTCTCAAAGGACAGCACAAATTAGCATGATTCAATCTACAAATTTAAAGACTATTTTAAACTTTTTTCTTGATTTAATTATTGTTTGGTTTATTTTTATTATTATTGCTTTGTGTTGCAATTCTTGCTTAACTTATTAAACTGCTTTGTTTTCTCGTTCACTTTTACTTTTGCGTGGCTTTCCAAAATTTTCAACTATAGATTTGTATGTATATATCATTATGGGACTATTAATGAGATTTTAAATCTCCAAGTTATTTACGTATGTGGATCAAGTATTTTTGAAAATTTAACATTTGTCTATGTTATGTAATATATTAAAAAAATTATAACAAATACCGTTGACAAATTTTTACCTAGCACACTTGCAATATTTTAACTATTAATTATCATCAATTTCTATTAAGTATTACTTGAAAGTCATAATTTAATTACATTCATAATTATACAATTTTGATCTTAATATTATATAAACATTATTCTATGAAATGCAGTACTATGGTTAATGAACACAAAAAGAAAGAGATCTTAGAAATTCACAAGTGAGCTCAACATCATTGACAATCTATTATCCTTCTTAAGAAAAGTTGTTTTTCAGCATAGACCAAGGGAATGTAATTCATTAGCAGACGGATTATAGCCAATTGGTTAGCTCTCTCTTGTATTAATACCTAGTCACTGTATTTTGATTCACCATTAATATATATTTCTGGCCTATCAAAAAAGAAAAAAAAACATAATTCCATGATCTTTGAACTATATAATTTTCACAAATTAATTATTGAAAAAGAAAGTGGACCTTATTTTGTGATAAATTTATAATCTCGATATTTAATATAATTTGATAAAACTTGCTTTCTCTCCCTTTACCACTTATTCTTTATTAATTCTCGTGATGAAAATAAAATTATTGTTGTAGTGCAAAGAGATGACCAAGTTTAACTCCTATTTATAGTGGAGTCCATCACTCTTATTCTTAATATGACTAGAATTTATATATCTTGTAACCACTAGAATTTGGAGTTGTTAAATTTAATTGAATAAGATAACCACATGGGCCACATAATTAGGCCAAAATTCTTGCATTCTCCCACAGGCCCATGTGACATTAGTCAACTTCAAAGTTTAATAATAAACCATTATTGCACAAAATTTAATTCAAAATCCTTTTTCACATTGTTAAATCATAAACCATGATTAAGCAAAAACTATGTAATGTCTGTAAGTCAAAGTTTCATAAATAGTACCTTTGTGACATAAATAGTGCTCCTTATAAGTCGGGGCACCTTCGTAAGGTTAAAAAATGGCATATTAGTCATAAAACTTTGATGGGCTAAAAAATGGACGAAATAAAATAATTTAAAAATTTAATAGAACTAATAAATCATTTCGAGTTAAGAACTAGTGAATAGTGACATAAAATAAGTTTGTACTGGGACAACTCTGGGATATGTCCGAATGGACCCGAAAATGGCATACCCAGAATCTAAAAAATTCCAATCTACATGGTGGTGAAGGAATTTTAATTTTTCGAGACCATCTGATATTTATTTGAAATATCTTATTTTAGCGGGTAAATAGTAACCATAGTTGCTGATCGAATTTGGACTTGAAATTTTACGGGTCTCTTAATAGCACTAACGGAGGATTTTTAAAACTAAAATGACTATTTTTGGAGATCTAGAGAAATTACTATGAATTTTTGGAGTTTAAATAAAAATCGAGAGAAAACAGATTGTTAGATTGCCACATGTCACGATTCGGGCCATCCACCCCACTAATATAAAAGGGTGTGCACATATGGGGGTGCAACATGTGCCAAAAACACCTCCCACCCCTCTCATCTTCCTTAGGTCGATGCCATTACACCTTTCTCTCTCCTCCCATTTT
Organism: Hura crepitans; assembly: GCA_948208565.1. Taxonomy (NCBI): domain Eukaryota; kingdom Viridiplantae; phylum Streptophyta; class Magnoliopsida; order Malpighiales; family Euphorbiaceae; genus Hura; species Hura crepitans. The sequence goes on from CANXYI012126260.1 coordinate 10,985, forward strand.
TGCTTCACTTCTTCCTTAATTCTAGGCCATTTCTCTCAACTTTTATATGGTTCTTTGCCTCCACAACCTTCTGAAGCTATTCCAAGTGACAGAAATTAGAAAGGAAGGCTAAAAAGTGAGATATTGACACTTGATGAATAGTATCAAATTTGGGTGTAGGTAGCTTAGGCAATTCTAAGAAATTCCATGTTTTTAGATTTCAATTTGGAGTTATGTAGAATTTTTAGGAATTTTTCTAAGGTAAATTTGGTTATGTTTAGGTCAAAGAGAAGGGATTGAAGGAGAACCCCATTCAAGACTTTGAAGTGGTGGAAAAAGGGGTGTTCTCACACCCTAGGTATGTGGACTTGACACAATTTATGCATGCCATGTGAAATTGTATGAAAGTGTGTGTGAGTGTGTATGGAAATGGTAAAAACTATAGTGTAGCATGGAATTGATGTAAATGGATGATATAGTTATGTTAATGGCATGAAGATAAGCTTGTATGCATGAATTGGGTGAGAGAAAATAAGTGTAGGTATGTAAACACAACTTGGCCAAATGGTGTGCATGTGTCTAATGTAAAGTGTGTACATGTATATGGCATGTTATGTATGACATTAACATGAAAATGAGATGAAAATCATGGTAGGAATGTGAATGAGAACTATAAAATATAGTGGATAGTGGTTTGGTGAATTGTGACCTAAATTGATGTGTAATAGTGTTACATGGAATGACGCTTGAAATGGTGATTAGTGTGTGTGAAAATAATGGCATAAGTGTGACAGATGAATTGATAATCATGATGATGTGTAATGGATAGAGAAACCCTGAATTCATATTTGGTATGAGCAGTGACATGGAAATCATGATCGTAAGAAATGACCAATTGAATAGTACTTGGTACAAAAATAATCAAATGAATAGTGATTTTACGAAAAACGACCTAAAATGGGAAAAAGGTGCATAAGTGTACCAAAAGTGAAAATGTAAGTTGTTAGTGACATGACATCAGATAAAAGATAATTAATAACTGAATAACTGAAGAGTGAATAATGAATTAGCCCATTAGTTAGACACCCACTGGATGGGTTAACCAATCAACTAGGGAGTTAGCAGCTGTTAGGTAGGTTGGTCCTCTTGAGGCCACTATTGCTTGATGAGATGGCGGGTGCAGCCGCCAAGGTTCTAAGGTTGAACCCTGTACACCCGGGTATTGAGAGGTCTACATGGGTTGATCCCTGCTACCCACTGGCTTTATTTGGATATTGGGAGGTCCCATAGGGCTAGTCCCTGCTATCCACCAGTATTGTATTGGAGATGTTGAGTGGGGTATTGGGAGGTCCCATAGGGCTGATCCATGCTATCGCGCTTGCAGATATTGGAAGGTCTACGGACCGATCCCTGCTATCTGTCAGTTTAGTATTAAGAGGTTCTAGTGAACTGATCCCTGCTATAGGACTAGATAGGTGCAGCTACCGAGGCCCAAAATATGGGCTATTACATAGTATATATCCTGCTATCCGGTGTCTTAAAGTGTAGTTTGTCTGTTATGGGCCTGAATGATAATGTATTTAAATAAATATAATACTACATGATTAGCAATGATGGTAATTGAATAAAGATATGGATTTGAATGATTAAGTTGACCAGATAGAATATGAATGAGTTACTTGCATGACAAGGCATTGTAAATTATAGCACACAAATAGTAAAATAATGATAACAATGCATGAAAATAATCATAGTGTCTGTTCAACTGTGCATGAGCCATTGTGTGTGTGAAAATGCTCGTGATAACCATTGAATGCATACTTCACGTGTCGGTGTTCCGATGTGCAGGTTGAGATGGGGTTAGCTGTCCAGCTTCATCAAGTGCAGTGTAGCAACTGTTGAGTCTTTTGGGTATATATTCTATATCTTGATGGTTATTAGTAGTACAACACTCACGTATATTGACCGACTTAGACTTAGACAGTTAATGTAAATTATGGATATAAGTATGGATTTCTATAA
>CANXYI012126261.1:0-12197 GCA_948208565.1 Hura crepitans
GTGAAGAAGAAAGATGGATCACTCCGATTGTGTATTGGTTATAGGCAACTGAACAAGGTGACAATTAAGAATAAGTATCTGTTGCCTAGGATCAATGACCTCTTTGATTAGTTATAGGGTACCAGTGTCTTTTCTAAGATAGATTTATGGTTACGGTACTACCAATTGTAGATTAAAGAGAGTGATAATCCTAAGATTGCATTCAGGGCACGTTATGGGCATTATTAATTCCTAGTGATGCCATTTGGGTTCACTAATGCCCTATTAGCTTTCATGGATTTAATGAATCAGATTTTTAAGCCATACTTAGATCAGTTTGTGGTTGTATTTATTGATGACATCTTGGTGTCTTCTAGAAACCAAGAGGAACATGAATAACACCTCTGAATTGTGTTATAGACATTGAGAGAGAAGCAGTTGTACACTAAGTTTAACAATGTGAGTTTTAGTTGGAAGAGGTAGCATTTTTGGGCCACATTGCCTTAGCTGAGGGTATCAAAGTGGACTAGAGTAAAGTTAAAGCAGTGTTGGAGTGGAATCCTCCTAGGAATGTAATTGAGATATAGAGTTTTCTAGGATTGGCAAGCTACTATCGAAGGTTTGTAAAAAGCTTCTCAATGATTGCTGCTCCACTAACATTGTGGATAAGAAAAGATATGAAGTTTGAGTGGGATGACAAGTGCCAAGCTAACTTTGATAGATTGAAAGAGATGCTGACAGAGGCACCTATCCTTACTCAACCAAAACAAGGTACGGAGTTTGTCATATATAGTGATGCTTCACACAATGGACTTGGCTATGTGTTGATGCATGAAGGAAAAGTAGTTGTTTATGCTTCAAGGCAATTAAAGCCTCATGAGGGAAAACTATCCTACACATGATTTAGAGCTTGCTACAATTGTCTTCACTTTGTGTGGAGACATTACCTATATGTAGAGAAATGCTAGATCTACACTGATCATAAGAGCTTAAAGTATTTGCCTGCATAGAAAGAGCTACATTTGAGACAACATCAATGGATGAAGTTGATTAAGGACTATGATTGCTTGATTGACTACCATCTAGGAAAGGCAAATGTAGTTATAGATGCATTGAGCAAAAAGCTGATTGTAACTTTAAAGCTGATGCATGCTAGAATGTAATACACCACAGAAGGTGCAGTATTGGTTGAATTACAAGTCAGGGCTAACTTTAGGCAATAAGTAAAGGAGGCTCAATTGAGAGATACCCAAATGGTGCAACTCGTGAGTAAAGCCAATGAGGGGAGGGCAATAGGCTTTAAGTTAGGTGAGGATGGAAGCTTATATTACCATAATATGCTGTGTTCCTAGATGTAGATGAATTGAGGTTATAGATTCTGAAGGAAGCTCATGAAGCTCCATACTCCATGCATCTTGGAAGTACAAAAATGTACCTTAGGTTATAGAGTCATTATTCATAGCCAGGAATAAAGCGAAAGGTAGTTGAATATGTGGCTCACTATTTGACTTGTTAGCAAGTGAAGGCAGAACACCAAGTTCCTTCTAGATTGCTATGCTCAATTGCAATTACAGAATGGAAATGAGAAAAGATCACCATGGACTTTGTCATGGGATTGCCACTGACCAACAATAGGTGTGATGCCATTTGGGTGATCATGGATAGGCTGATGAAGATAGCCCACTTCATGCCTATATAGATGGACTAATCCCTAGAGAAACTAGCTAGATTGTACATTTATGAGATTGTGTAGTTACATGGAGTGCCAATAGCTATAATTTCATATTATGACCTGAGATTCACCTCTAGATTTTGGAAGAAGTTACAGGTGGCTTTAGGTACCTAATTGACCTATAGTACCACATTCTATCACTAGACAAAAAGTTAATCAGAGAGAGTAATACAGGTATTAGAAGACATGTTGTGTAGCTATGCCATCTAATTTAGAGGCAATTGGGATCAATATTTGGCATTGGCTAAATTTGCTTACAACAATAGCCATCAAGCTAGCTTAGGTATGCAACCATATGAATCTTTGTATAGTCGTTAGTGTAGGACTCCTCTCTATTAGAGTGAACTGAGAGAGAATACGATAATTAGATCTGATTTCATTCGAGATGCTGAGGAGAAAGTTAAGGTTATCATGGAATGATTGAAAACAACATCAGATAGACAGAAGTTGTATGCACAAAATAATCCCAACACAAATAGGTGTGATGTTCTCATAAATATAGGCATAGTAAAAATAGTTATAAGCATGTAATTATGGGAAATGTAATATTTTATTAATTTTCTTGAATTTAATGCCAAGACTAAAATATGCAATGAGAATCTAGTTAACTACAATATAATTGATATATTATGAGACTGTATGAATCATAAAATGTGTTGACCATTTATAAGTGATGTATGAAATGAGTAATTTAAATGTGATTTGATTTTTTTATTAAATATGTATGATTTTAAATTAATGGGTATGTACACACATATAGCATAAAATATCCAAAAACAATATTTACATATAATGGTGAGTGATGTTGACATATGCCCTAGATAAAATAAGAATATGTTATTATGATTTTGTACAATAATTGTTTCAATTACATCACTAAGCAATATGCTTAGCACATCATTTTGTTTGCAATGCACTGGTAAGAATAATAATTGAGCCCTCCCTTAAGATATCTATAAAAGTGAAGAGGAGACTTTTTTTTTGGTAAGTGCTAAAGAAGTATTGGATTTATATATTCTATAGACTTTAAGAAGTCAAACTCTTATGTCTGTTATATTTAGTTTTAGGCCTAAGCCAAAGTATGTATTTAATTATATTTCTTGTAATTAGGTCTATAATTATAAATCTAAACACGCTTTTAAATTAAGTTATGCATGCTTAATGTCTCTTCCTGAGGTTTAGACTGTGTTGGTGAAATTAATGCATTAGAGTGATCAAATGGCTCAAGAAGTAGTGATAATGTATGAAAATGATTATAGAAGTGTTTTTATGGGTTTAAAAATTTTTGGATAGTGTCCAGTATAGTTGTTATGCTGCAAAAATTTTGGCATGAGGATTCCTAATTTTAGACCCATAATTTTATTGGTAAGAAATTTAAAACCAGAAAAAATGTTTTTGGAAAGATCATAATTTTTGACATTAAATTGTATATGGTAGAATATTAGTAAATAAGATTTATATTGTGAGTTTAGATAACATGGTATATGTCACATAACTTAGTCATGTCAATTAATCAACCAACGACCGGACCTAGTAAAGGGTGTCCCATTTGGTGGTATCAGAGCTCAAGTTTAAACATTTCTAGGCAATATAAGAGTGCTGTAAAGGTTAAGTCCATACATAACATAATTTAATGATATTGAGGCTTATCAATTGTTCTTTTACCTACAATTAAGATGAGTGCACCATGAGAAGAAGATGAAGGTCAAGCTTTTATATCAGTTGGACAAAAGGCTGAGAGAGTGGCAAACATGTTTAGAAATGCTGCTACACAGGCATCACCAGTAGCTCAGGATCCATTAGCTTATGTACAAAGATATTGCATTTGTTGAGATAGGCAATAGCTATTGCTTCACCTCAATCGAATCCATAATAGTAAGAATTACCTTTGTCTCTTTAAAAGACTTAACCGGAGAGAGTGAAAAGAATGAGAGCTAAAGATTTTAAAGGACAAAGAGAGGTAGAACCAAAGATAACTAAGTATTGGTTGGATCACACTAGAAAGATTATGAAGCAAATGTGATGAACACTAGTAGAAAAAAGTAATCTATGCCACCTTTCTATTGCAAAAAGAGGCTTTAAAATGATAGGAGGATTTGATTGAGTATAAGGCAAAGGATGAATAGTCATGGGATTTTTTCTTGGAGGATTTCTATAAGAAGTATATACCTAAGGATTATTTGGTTGACAAAAGACAATAATTTCTAGACCTTAAACAAAAGAAAAAATTTGTGGAAGGATATGGGAAGGACATTTCTAAGCATAGCCACCATGCTAAGGATACCATTACCACAGAAGCTGATAAGTGTAAGTGATTTGTGAAAGGGTTACATGTTAATATCAAATCATAAGTAGTTCCTAAGAAGATTATAAATTTTAATAAGTCGATCACATTTTGTCGATAAACAGAGAAGATGCAGAAGCAAAAAAAAGAGTATTATCAAAAGAAGAAAACTTCTAGATAAAGAACACCTAGCTTTGCATAGCAATTAGGTAAGAGATTTATAAGTGGTCAGCAGGGAATAACAAAGTAATTTTAAAAGCAAATTTAGTCCCAGAGAATAACTCAAAGGAATTATAATAGGGATAAAACTGAACAGTAGTCATAGGTAGTGACCATAGAGGTGGTCAGGTTCCTTTGTGTTTAACTTGCCATAAATGACACAAGGGGTAATGTTAGTGGAAGATGTCTACGATATGTTTTTAGTGTGGTTCACCATATCATTTTTGTAAGGATTGCCCTATGAGACTTGAGATTTCTAGGGTTGGCTAGTTATTATAGAGGCTTTGTCAAGGGTTTTTCTTTGATAGCCACAACTATGACACACTTGTTGCAGAAAGATATTAAGTATGTTTAGGATGACAAGTGCTAAGAAAGTTTTGATAAGCTTAAGGCAATGTTGACAAAAGTAGCTATTCTAGTTTAGCTAATTTCTAAGAAAGACTTCATAATCTATAGTGATTCTTCATATAATAAGTTAGGTTATGTTCTAGTGTAAGAAAGTAGGATAGTTGCCTATACCTCTAAACAACTCAAACAACATGAAAAAAACTACACTACTCAAGATTTAGAGCTTGCAGTAATAGTAATTACATTAAAGATATAGAGAAATTATCTTTTATAGAGAGGTGTTACCTATATATGGATTATAAGAGTTTAAAGTATCTTCCCTCGTGGAAAGAGTTAAACTTCAGACATAGATGATAGATTGAGTTGATTAAAGACTATGACTATATAATTGATTACCATCCTAGTAAAGCCAATATAGTGGCTGATGCTTTAAGCAAGAAGCTTCTAGCAACATTGAAAGCTTTAAATATCAAATTATAGATTAGGTTTGATAGTTTATTATTGGTTGAAATAAAAGTTAAAGCCAAATTTGTTGCAACAAGTTAAACACAAGTAGAAAGATAATCATAGGTTAATAAGTGTGATAAGTGCCATTCAAGAGGGGAAGCCTATAGAATATGAGTTAAAAAATGATGGATACTTGTATTACCATGACAAAATTTGTGTTCTAAATGATAAGAAATTAAAGAAATAGATTCTAGAGGAGGCACACAATGTTCCTTATGCTATGCATTTGAGTAGCATGAAAATGTAAGAAGATTTGAAGTTATTATATTGGTAGCCTAAAATGAAGAAAGGTTTATTAGATTATATTACTAGATGCCTTACTTGTCAATAGGTGAAGGTAAAACATCAGGTTCCTTCAAGTTTACTACATCCTATAACAATTCTAGAATGCAAATAGGATAAAGTTAATATGGATTTTGTAGTTGGCTTGCCTATGATGAGAAATAAGCATGATTCAATTTGGGTTATAGTAGATCATTTTATCAAGATAGCTCATTTTTTTACTTAGGAGAATGGATTATTCTGTGGAAAAGCTTACAGAGTTGTAAGTTGATAAAGTTATAGCATTGCATAGAGTGCTGTACTCCATTATATTTGACTGAGACCCATGGTTCACTTCCATATTTTAGAGTAAATGTCATAATACTTTAGGTACTCGATTAAGTTTTAGTATGGCATTTCATCCATAAATTGATAAACAATTAAAAAGAGTAATTTAGGTAATTCTAAGATACTTGAGTGAATTGTTGTAGAAATATAAGTATTTTATGGTGCTTATGATAAGCATGTTTGTTAGGTGCTCGAGGATATGCTAAGGAGTTATGCTATCAAGTACAAAGGTAGCTAGGATTCGTATCTATCATTAGCTAAGTTCGATTATAAAAATAGCCATCAAGCAAGTTTAAGAATGGCTCCATGTGAAGTATTGTATGAGAGAAAGTGTAAAACTCCCTTATGTTAGAGTGAACTCAATAAAACTAAGCATATGGGATAAAACTTGATCAAAGATGCTAAGGAGAAAGTGAAAATTATCAAGGATAGATTAAAAGTAGCTTTTGATAGATAGAAGTCATATGTTGATCTTAAATGAAAAGGTGTTGAATTTAAAGTAAGAGACAAGGTATTTCTAAAGTTATCACTATAGAATAAGGTTCTATACTTTGGCAAGAAAGGAAAATTAAGCTCAAGATTTATTGGCCTATATGAGATGATTGAACATATAGGACCAGTAGCCTACATACTAGCCTTACCACTAGAACTTCTATAGATTCATATTATTTTCCATTTTTCCATTCTGAGATGATACAAATTTGATATAACTCATGTCTTATTAGTGGAAGAAGTTGAAGTCAAGCTAAATTTATTCTTTGAGGAAGAGCCTACTAAAATATTGGCCAAAGAGGTCAAGGAGTTAAGAAATAAAACCATTCCATTAGTGAAAGTTGTTTGAAAGGATCATGGAATGGAAGAAACAGCTTAAAAGTCAGAAGTTCATATGTATGAGCAATACCCACAATTATTTGAATCAGGTAATATTGAGGGCGACATTTATTTTAAGAGGGGAAGTCATGTAACAACCCAAAAATTTTTGAATTTATGAATACTACTTTCTCGAGATGAATATTGCTCTCGAGGTTTAGGGTGTACTGTAGTACTAAATGAAAGTATTAGTCATAAAATAATTTTGGGTTAAGTTTGAAATTAATCAAAATTCATTAGATTAGTTGAAAATGCTAAGGAAATTTTTATGATAGTCTTTTGTGAATTGTGACAAAGGCAAAGCTAAACTGTAAATAATTTTTAAAGTTGCTCAGAAAATTTTGAAAACTGTATGCCCTAATACTAAAAATTCCACAATGTCTAGTGGTTCTAGAATTGTAATTTTTTGAGATTGGAAAGTATTTTATTTGAATTTTAGAAAGTGAAAAATTTACATTTTAATTTTATTTCTTTTGATTTTTGAGCCCCAATTTTTATAGCATTTAGAGACCTAATTTATCTAATTTTAAGAAATGGAATGACAGAAAAAAAAAGACTTAAAATGGAAGAGAAATGAATTTTTGAATATATAAAAAGATAATTTTTCCAATCCTATAAATACCTTATTAACTTTGAATTTCTGGTCAAAGTATCATAACTTCTCTCCTCGCAAAATTCTAAAAAAAAACCCAATAACCCCTCTCGTAAATATTTAATTTTTTTTCCTTCAGTCTCCTAAAATCATGTAAAAATTCAACATCTAACCACAAGTTTCAAGTCTCCAAGGGATCTTGACACCATATTAAGTGGTATTTTAGAGAAAAACGAAGGAATTTCTTAGTTTTTAGGTAGGGTGGATAGTGCCTATTTTTCAATCTATTAAGAATTTTGAGAAACCAATATTTTTCTCATGTTAAGAAGGTACTTAAGAGTCAAAAAATGTAGTCATGTTTATTTTTCAGGTATAGTATGAATTTTTGCAATTTTTCTAAAAATTAATCAGTAATGGGCACTTACTAGAATAGAGCGAGGATGTGGTAAGGGTAAGGCAAAAGTTTAGATGCTCTTCATAAGGTATTTCAAGTTCACTAGGTTTGTGTAGTCGATCCAATTATTTTAATTAAGGCATGTCTATATATAATATATGTAATTATGTATATGTTAGTATAAATGCATAATTATTAAAAAAATGGAGAAATTAATAGTGTACAATGATTTTAGAATGAGATGAATTATGTATGTATGAAGGACTTATTTCATAATGACTTCTAATGGTGAATTATAGATTATGTATTATGATATAAAATATATTACTACGATTTTGTATTAAAGTGGTAGATATATTTTATTTGCATGAGATACATGAAATTGAGCATATTATGAGTAATACATTGATTATGAAATTATTGGTTTGAAGAGATATAGAAAATGCAAGATTAAAGTAGTAGTAAATCAAAAACACCATTTAGTGCTCGTAAGGTTTATAGCCGAATGGGCCAGATTATTATAACATAACTTTAGCTTAATAAAAAGATGCAAATTTATGAATTGTAATAAGTTTTGAAATGTGAGGGAGTTTACATATATAGTGGCCAAAATGTCTTAATTTCTTTGAATGAATAATTTGATGTAAAATATACATGTAAAGATGTAATGAAATATGTGATTAATTAAGCTATATGGAATTATGCTTAATCACGTATAAAAGGGGAAAAATATAATATTCCAATTTATAAAAGGCATTGAGTACCAAGATTTAAATGAGCAAATCAAATTAAAGCATGATAGAGAAGATGATAAAAAATAAAAAAATAAAAAAAATAAAAATAGCTCGTACGAGTAATAGCCTAAAGATAGATAGGTTGATCGGTCAACTAGGTATAGATAGTAGCTATTAGACACTTCGATGTCAATTTTAGTTGTGGATCCACTTATAGTCTAATCCTCACCTATATTTGATAGTATTGGAATTTCTTCATAGGTGCAGCTACCATTTAGGTCCCTCGGGACCATTATATGGATCTACATTGGTGCAGCAGTTGTTCACTTACAAAATGTGGACCACTGCTCAAAATAATCCCAATATCTATAAGTGTGATGTTCTCATAAATATGGGCAAAGTTAAGATAGTTATACACATGTAATTATGGGAAATGTAATATTTTATTAATTTTCTTGAATTTAAAGGCATGAAAAAAACATACAATGAGAATCTAGTTAACTATAATATAATTGATATATTAAGAGATTGCATGAATCATAAAATGTGTTAGCCATTTTTAAGTGATGTAAGAAAAGAGTAGTTTCTAATAAATGTGATTTGATTAAATATGTATGATTTTAAATTATTAGGTATGCACACACATATAGCATAAAATATCTAAATGCAATATTTACATACAATGGTAAGTAATGTTAACATATACCCTAGATAAAATAAGAATATGTTATTATGATTTTATACAATAATTGTTTTGATTACATCACTAAGCAATATGTTTAGCGCATTGTTTTATTTATGATCCGTAGGTAAGAAGAATAATTGAGTCATGCCTTAGGATATCTATAAAAGTGAAGAGGAGACTTTGTTTTTGATAAAGACTAAAGAAGTATCAGATTTATGTAATGTATAGACTTTAAAAAATTGCACTTTTATGTTGGTTATGTATAGTTTTGGGCCTAAGCTAATGTATGTATTTTCTTGTAGTTCTTGTATTTGGGTTTATAATTATTAATCTAAATATGCTTTTAAATTAAGTTATGCCTGCTTGATGTCCCTTCTTTAGGTTGAGACTATGTTTCTAAAATTCATGTATTGGAGTGATCAAATGGATCATGAAGTAGTGGCGATGTTTGAAAATGATTATAGAAGTGTTTTTACAGTTTTAAATTTTTTTCGATAGTGCCCAGTAGAGCCGTCATTCTATTGAAATTTTAGCACAAGGATTCCAAATTTTTTAGACCTGTAATTTAGTTTGTAAGAAATTTAAAACAATAAAAAAAAGGCTTTTAGAAGGATTATAATTTTTGACATTAAATTTTATATGGTAGAATATTAGTAAATAAGATTTATATTTTGAGATTGGATAACATGGTATGTGTCACACACTTTAGTCATGTCAGGCAATTGGACCAGGTAAGTGGTGTCACAATGTCAGTGTACCTTGATGCTTGTTGTATATTCTTAATATTGCAACCTATTTCTCTAAGTGAAAAGGTGACATAAATACTTTAAATATAATGCTTACTTACATGATAAGGAATTAATAAATGTTAGAAAATAAAGGAAGGTATATTATAAGGGCATTAATAAGATTTGATTCTAAACCCATTCTGGGCAAAAGATCAGTGCTCTTAGTGTAAAGCTAGGTGGCAACTTTGAATGCTAATCGCTCTCATCCCTAGTAAAATACAATAAATCTAGACATGTAAGACCAGTAACCTATAGACTAGCATTACTAATAAAACTTTAGTAGGTTCATGATGTTTTCCATGTCTCTATGCCTAGAAGATATAGATCAGACCCAACATATGTCTATTAGTAGGCAAGGTTGAGTTGAGACCAAATCTATCATATGAAGAAGAACCTGTTCCTAGCTAGAGAGGTCAAGGAGTTGAGAAATAAGACTATACTACTGGTGAAAGTTTCTTAGAAGCATCATGGAATGGAAAAAGCAACATAGGAGTCAAAAGCCCAGATGTGCAAGCAATACCCACATATATTTGAACTAGTTAATGCTGATGATTAAATTTTGTTAAGAGGAGAAGTAAAGTAACGACCCAAAAATCTCAACTTTTATTGATAGTACTTTCATAGAATGAATAGTGTTGTCAAGACCTAGGATGCATTGAAGTTATTGGATGAAAGTATTAGTCATAAAATACTTTTGGCCAAAGTTTGAAATTAATCAAAAGTCATTTGATTAATTAAAAATGATAAGAAAGTTTTATGGGAGTGTCTTGTGAATAATGACTAAGGCAAAGTAAAACTGGAAATTAATTTTAAAGTTACTTAAAAAATTTCAAAACTTATACGATTAGATTTTAAAAAATTCTAACGAGCCTAATGGAACTAGAATTATAATTTTTAAAGGTTAGGAAGTATTTTATTTAGATATTGAGAGTCTTAAAAATGGAATTTTAATTTGATTTCTTTTGATTTTTAAGCTTCAATTTTTAGACCATGTGGGGCCATAATTAATTTAATTTTTAGTGGTAAAATGAGATAAAATGGAGTCAAAATGGGGGAAAATTAAGGAATGCACTAAAATGTACTTTTTCTAATACTATAAATATGGTTAAAATTTCTTAATTTTGTCAAACCCATCAAACACACTCCTCCCACTCTTTTTTCTCTCTACCCGATAGCAACCAAATGAGCTTCTCCTCCATTTATAAAGCCTATCCTCTTTAAGCCACTAATTCCCATGTCCAACTAAATATATTACATTTACATGGCCCCTAGATGCATAATTAAGTGAATTACCAGAGGAAATTTAAAGAAAATCACCAAAAATTAAGTTGGATGAATAGTGCTATTTTTTGTTCAGGTAAGAATTTTTGAAAACTGATAATTTTCCCTTAATCTATAGGTGCCCAAAGTAAAAAATTACGGTTATCTAAAATTTTTAGATACTGTATGAATTTATACAAATTTTTCTATACCAAATCTGTAATAAGCAGTTGCCAAAATGGAGTGGGGTCGCGTTAAGGGCAAAGCAAAGGTTTAGCTGAGCCTCGTAGGGTATATTAAGCATGTTAGGTATGTGTAATCAACCTAACTAGTGTCATTGTTATATGCTTATACGTATACATGTCATATGTAACTATGTGTGTATGTGTATAAATGGTTAACTGTTATATACAATGAGAAATTAACTTGTAATGAGTGATTCTAAAATAAATTATTATATGAATGTATAATATATACTGGAAAATTTATGTTAATTATGTGTGTGGATGGATGGCAGGATGGCCTTCGATATGGAATTTTGTGTGTATTGTAATGTATATCTGAATCGAACTTAATATGTGATAAATAGTTTGGTTCGATTGGTATCAATAATGTTTTAGCATTTTCTAATAAATGCAAGTCTTGTGAATAAATTAGTATTATGTAATTATGGTATGACTATTTAGTTATACACATGATGAAATGTGATGAGTTATTGAGTGAATTGGGGATGAAAATAATGGATTATGACGTTAGAGTATAGAGGCCGAAACATGTATAGTTTATGTATGTGAATATGTGGTTTAAATAAGGTACATAAGATTACTTATGGAAATGTCATGATATGAGTAATATGGTTGATGCATGGAGGCTGAAACTATAAAAGACTTATTTTATGATGTTACAGCTAGTTAAAAACTTATATGCATGTATATGGGCTATGTAATTAAACGGTGTTTGATTGATAATAGTGTATATATTGTGGTTGTGCTATGTATTTATATTGGCTAAGTAGCATGGAATAATTTTGGGATGTTAATATGGTGGACGAAAATATATGCCATAAACATATTCATATAATGTTTATGTTTAGCTTAAATGATAGGATATGTGCAATATATTATGACTATTAAGTTTTAGACTTACAATTGCTTGAGTAACTTAATGATGTACATCATGCTTGTAAAGTTAGTTAA
>CANXYI012126272.1:0-11581 GCA_948208565.1 Hura crepitans
TTTTACACTCAATTGATATTACTTAGATCTAAAATCTATTTTAGAGAACACACCTGCCCCTCTAAGTTGATCAAAAAGATCATCAATTTGTGGTAAAGGATACTTGTTCTTAATGGTGACTTTGTTCAACTATTTATAATCCATGTAAAGTCTTAAAGAACCATCCTTGTTTTTGATAAATAATACTAGTGCTCCCCATGGCAAAACACTCAATCTGATGAAACCCTTGTCAAGTAGCTCTTACAACTCTATCTTCACTTCTTTTAACTCTGTAGGAGCTATTCTATATAGAGTTAAGGAAACTGGTGCTTTGTTTGGAATCACCTCAATCCTGAATTCTAACTCTTATTTTGGTGGCAAACTAGGTAACTCATATGGAAAAACATCCCCAAACTCAGCTACAATAGGAATTTGACTAACTTCTGTAGTTTCCCTTATGGTGTCAACCATATAAGCAAGATAGGCTTTACAATCTTTTTACATCATCCTTCTAGCCATAGTTACTGATACTACATTAGTCATGTAATCTGATCTTTCACCTAACACTATCACTTTTAACTCGTTACTATTTTGTAACATGATCCTCTCCTTCCTACAATCCACCATGGCATGATACTTGGACAACCAGTCTATCCCTAGAATAAAATAAAACTCATTAAATGGCAATTCAATAAGATCTGTAGAGAAAACTTATCTTTGTGCTAGCAATGAACAATCTCCATATACTTTATCCACTATAACACATTGTCCTACAAGATTGCTAACCATCATGCCAAAAGCCAAGGTCATCTAGTTCTAAACCTATGCAGTGTAGATATAAGAATATGTGAACCTATGGTTTATCAGTGCTAAAGTAGGTAAATCAAAGATAAGGAATGTACCCATTATAACATCAGTGGCATCTATCTCTTCTCTTACTCTTATGGGATATTATCTAGCTAAAGCTCTATTCTTTAACTTATCTATCTGATTAGCCCTAGCACTACTTCCTATATCTCTCTTATCCTGCTTCTATGAAGTAACATAAGGTTTCACTAGGCAATCTTTCTAAAAATGATCTCTAGAGCCATAACCCCAGCAAGATCTTGGTATGAGTCTCTAACATACCCCTAGATATGTCTCTTATGGCAAGTCTCACTACTTGCAGTGGATCTAAAAGCATATGAAGTTTGAGTTTATGCTTAAGTCTATGTTCTAGAACCTTGTCCTGACCTTTGTGATTAATCTAATTGCTTGCCTTGATAATGTTTGGGTTGACCATTGTTATGCTTCTTATTAGATGCATACCTAGAACTACCTTGCCTATGACTAAAAGATCTCTTCTTGAAGCTGTCCCTTTTCTATCTCTCTTGAAGCTATTACCAAGGTTAAAAAGTCTCAGATCTTTATAGGAGCAACCTATTGCATGACATCTAAATTTTAAACTTCTTACAATAGTTTTCTTTTATCGCTACCACTGCCTTTGCATAATGGCTCAGGCGAGCAAATTCTTTCTCATACTCAGAGATTGTTTTGTGTCTCTGCTTGAGATCCATGAATTCCTGGTATTTCTAGTCCAAGTAGTGCTCAGCGGCATACTTTTCCTTGAATTCCTTTAAAAATAAATCCCATGTGATATCTGCAACTATTTTGTGTTTAGTTATTACTTCCCACCATTTTAATGCTTTTTTTGATAGCATTAACGTGGCACATGCAGCATACTCATCTTGTGGGCATCATAACTGCTACATAATACAGATCATCTGGTCTAACTAATATTCAGCTCTACTAGACTAATTTAATTCTTCCCCTTTAAAGAATTCAGCTCTATTCTTAATTAACCTCTCTATATAAGTCCTTTGGAATGCTAGTTGTTCTTATAGTGCTAAAGGCAGAATAGCTTGTGCATTAGCAACTACAGTAGTAATAGTTGCAGTAGCCACTATCGCTTGCCTGACAGAATCCAGCATCATTTTTAACCATACAGGTGGACCTTGCTATCTAGGAATAGCATGTCCAACATCACTGGTAGTCATATACTTGGGTTTTGCCTTCCCTTGTCCTATGGTAGAAGGAGCATGACTTTCTACCCCTTTTTCCTCACTAGGCAAAGTGCTACTACTCGTATCCTATACCTATAGGCTAAGGAAATAGATTATGAGCCATATATGTAATAGTATTTGTTGTAAATGTACTATGACCCCTAAAGTGCTCTTGTGTAACCCACAGGTCTAAAAGAAACCCTAACTAGATGCTCTAATACCACTAAGTGTGGTGCCCTTTGCCTGATCCATACACTAGACTTGAATAGGGGATGCATGCACTCAAAATGATACCCAGTTCTATTATCCAAAATCACTTTAAATTTAAAGCTTTTATTTACAAAAACAGATCCTTAAATTAAATATGTAATAAAACATTAAAAACCTTTTAGCATGCATATAGAGGTAAACATTGGCGTGATCATGTCGAAAATCTAGTAACATAACGGCTGTATCGGGACACTTTCCCACATTTTTACCTACTTAAAAAAAACACTTCTATAATATCAATAATCTAATCTACAAACCAATAGGTCCTTCTGACCCTTCAATCACAACACAAATCACAGTGAGCCTCAAGCTCTCCACAACCAGCATTTTCATATGTAAACTCATTAATCAACATACAAACATGTGAGAAGTAGAAAAGAAAATTTAATAGTGATAATATTTGATTACAAAAACCAGCTACAAAATGTAGATCAGACTCAATCCCTCTGGGATCACAAGATCACACCAACTATTAACCCATTACATTTAAATCACATCACTATTACAAAAAGTACAAAAATATCAACGTAAGGCTTATCTTCATGCCTTCTAATATGCAGAAGCTTTAGCTCTAATCTACTACCCTGTTACCTATGCTTTGCAAACAAGCAATACGCTAAACTTTCACTTAGTTGTGTAATCACTTTAACTTGTAAAAAGATTAGTTTTATCATGCCTATACATAGAACACAAGTCATTGGTTTCAATATCACAAAATGCAATTTCGGTGTCTTATTTGCAAACATACACATTTCAAGCCATAATCATGCCTTTAGATGTCAAACATGCCAAAAAAAAATCCCATAAATGTCATATAACAAACATTTATAGGCTAATGCACAACATATGTCCTATCACCATCATAATAACATGTAAGCTGCCATACTGTAATTATGCATTGCAAAGAATAATGTCATGTATATTTTTTGGGTCATAATGCCCTTATTCACTCATAGACTCATTTCTATATCATACTCATAATTACACCATTTATAGCCATATAAAAGATAATAATCATATCTAGACACCTTAAGACTAATTTTTGTGTTATTCTACTTGTCCTATATTAATGTCATTTAACATTTAATTCCAAATTATGCTTTTTTGAGTCATTTTGATTTGTTTAACTTATGTCTATATCAATAAGATGACTAACCAAGATTGGATCATTGATATCTTAGGCTCGAAGGCACTTGTACCCATAGGTATGTATACTTAAGCCTGAAGGCTCTCACATCCATAGATGCATAATCTTAGGTCTGAAGGCTCTCACATCTATAGATGTATAACACCTAGGCTCAAAGGCTCTCATACCCTTAGGTACATAATATTAGGCCCAAAGGCTCTCATACCCCTAAGTATATAATCTTAGGCCTAAAAGCTCTCACATCCTTATGTGTATAAACAAACTTAGGCTTGTAGGCACGCACAACCATATATGTGTAAACAAACTTAGGCTTATAAGCTATTAAGCCCATCGACACATAAATCAATAACCCATAGGTCTTATACTCAAATGTATGCTAGCAGCTGGTAAAAATCCTAGTTGATCGGTCAATCTATCTAAACTAGGTTGTGTAACTATATAGGCATCATTAAACTCATTATATTGTGTCATTTTTACCAATTATACATTTCACACCATCTTGTCACATTTTTTTTATCTCATTGGCCATTTTGCACATTACCAAGGCTTGTATCATATACCCATAGCATATATTACGTTATGCATAGTATGGACAACTTAGGCATAAATTATGTTAATGACAATATATGATCAATTATAGGTATAACAAACTTTATAGTTACATAAGGACATATCAAGATACTCAAAATATTAGACTTATGATCCAGGTTTAGTCAAATGCACTTGGTACATGAGGTACAACATGAATTTCATTAACATCATAGAGCTTTAAACCTAAATATTCAAGAATATAGAGTTACATTTCAAGTCATAAAACCCCTTAATAAACTCATAAAAACATGCCAAAATGATGGTTAAAAGACTCTTAATATCATGACAAAAATTGGGTTGAAACCAGTTCGAAATTTCGTTAAAATTTGAAAAAGTTATGAAGAAAATCACTATATGGTTAAAATGGTCAAGTTGGGTCACAATCAAGAACCCTTTATGGGTCATGGCCATGACCCCCTTAAAACTCTAAAAGCTTACATTTTGGACCGGAAGGGTTATAGGCATGACCTGCTAAAAGGTCATAGCTGTGAGGCCTCATTTTCAGTAGCAAACATATGAATTTCTACAAATTTTTGTAGAAAACCTATCAATTTTCAAACCTAAACCATGCAACTTTCAACACCAAGTCAAGCAAACACATTACAACAATTATAGAGTATAATTCTCATTGAATGCAAAACAAATACACTCAATAACAATCCATAAATCATCATCATAATGCATTTATTTTCACATTTATATCCATACGCCATAATTAATATTCATATCATTTCACTGAAATTATAGTGATTAAACATACCAATTAAGGTCGTATAGGACACTCAAAGTTGGCTAAGGCCTTCTCCTTGCCTCTAGAGGCTCAAGTCAACATATTGCCTACAAACACAAAAGGGTACAAAAATAAAAAAACTAATATAAAATAATATAAAAGTCAAAAAAATATTTTAAGCCTAGATATGAGCTCTATGAGACCCTGGGAACCAGTGAAAAATAAAATTAGTGAAAAAGAAAAGCAAGAGTATCGAGATGTTACTATTCACCTCAAAAACTTCTCTATTTTTCTCCTAAAATACTTTGTCGTTCCCGATGATTTTGGTGTCTATAGACTTATCTCAGGACACTCTTCGAATTGAGTATAAACTTTTAGAGTTGGTCTCGTTGTAGAAGAAGAAATCAAGGGGAGAGGGAGAAGAGAAGCTCATGATTTTTCTTGGTGGAGGAGGAGGAGTGTTTGTGGTTGTATGGTATAAATAGGAGGAAAATAAAAACTTCCCCTATTTATACTTTTTCCATACATAATTTTTCCTTTTTTCAAAAAATTATTATAACCAATAGAAATTTTGGTTTTCCCTTATCTCTATTCCTAAAATTCCATCAATCCAAGACCTAAATCCTCCCAAAAACTTGAGCCCAAATTATGACATTAACCCAAAAAATTAATTCATTTTATGTCCCAAAAATTAGGTAAAAATAGTTCTTAAACTTTAAAAATTCTAGTTCTAAAGCCATTGGACTTTTCGAAATATTTGAGTATCAAGTTGTAACATTTTTAGATTATTTTAAGCAAATTTTTATTTATTTTACGATTCAATTTTGCTTATGGTGCTATTCATAGGACACTGCCATAAAATCTTAATTAGCATTTTTAAGCATCCGAATGACTTTGGATTAGCTTCAAACTTTGCCCAAAATTCTCTCATAATTAATACTCCCCATCGATATACTTAGTCTGACTCGAGTTTTGGAAAGTATTAT
This sequence comes from Hura crepitans, assembly GCA_948208565.1. Classification (NCBI taxonomy): domain Eukaryota; kingdom Viridiplantae; phylum Streptophyta; class Magnoliopsida; order Malpighiales; family Euphorbiaceae; genus Hura; species Hura crepitans. The sequence goes on from CANXYI012126272.1 coordinate 5,746, forward strand.
TCATCCTGAGAAGTAGTATTAATGAGAGTTGAGATTTTTAGGTCATTACATTTTGAGTCTCTTTTTTGTAACACCCACCTCACTTCGAGTCTCCTTAAAGCTAAAATAAGGGGATGTCACTTTATTACATAAGACCATAAAATGAAATTTTGGCAACATAATAGCTATTCGAAGGCCTACAAAAATATTTTGACTTGTAAAAAGCACTTCTATAACCCATATTTGTTCAACTATTCATCATCTTCACATCTCATACAGAAGCATGATGCTTATCATTTCATGTCCATGATTGCACACTGTAACTATATCAAGCACACAACACATAACACCTCATTATGTTAGCGAGTTCATCACTCCTCATGGCAACTCTAGATCATAACTAATTTAACTTTCAAGAAAAGAAGTATTGTAAAGGGCTTACTTACCCTCTCTTAACCACCTATATACCATTATACCAACATCCATTTGAAATAAGAATTTTTAGGGTAATTTGATAGGGTAATTTTTAGGCAACTTCGATTTACGTGCCAACCTAAAAAATTACAAGAATTTGCAAATGATCTTGGAATTTAAAAATTTTTTCACTAATAGAGTTAATGGAATTTTTGAGCTTTAAGGTACAATATTTTTGGGTCCGTCTAGGCACATGACGTGTCATTCTCAGCCCGACTCAGTTTAACCCCATAAATCACTAGTTTATAGCCTGAAATGAATTATTGGCTCTGCTATTTTAAAAATTTTCCTTTTTCATCAATTTAAAGCCCCTCGAAGTTTCATGACCAGTGTCACTACCTCAGTTCTCATACAAGTGAACTAACACCCCGGGCACACTTCTCGAATTTAGTGGCATTATTCACAGAGCCTCGATGCATAGGCATTACATATCTGCTAACACTTGTATCACCCTTTCTGATTATCCATCTATCTATGGGTAAAAGGTTATACCATAAGTCAGTCTAGTACCTAATGCCTGATGCAATCTCTTCCAAAACTTAGAAGTGAATTGAGGGTCCCTATCTAAAATAATAGCCACTGGTACACCATAAAGTTTGACAATCTCATCTATGTATAATTTTGCTAGTCTTTCTAATGAGTAATCCATTCTAATAGAATAAAGTAAGCCATCTTAGTTAATCTTTCAATAGTCACCCATATAGTATCACACTTATTCCTACTTATAAATAGTGCCATTACAAAGTCTATTGTAAACTTTTCCCACTTCTATTCTGGTATTGCTATAGGCTGTAGGAATCTAGAAAGAACTTGATGTTTAGCTTTTACTTGCTGACAAGTTAGACATCTGGCCATATACTCTGCTACATCTCTTTTCATACTTAACCACCAATATTGAGACTTTAGATCTAAGTACATCTTCATACTACTAGGGTGCATAGAATAAGGAGCTTCAAGTGCCACCTTCAGTATCTATAACCTTAGGCCATCTGTACTACATACACATAACCTGCCATGGTAATATAGATATCCGTCTTCACTTAGTTCAAACCCTATTGTGCTCCCTTTTTTAAGTTTACCCATAATTTGTATCAGTTGTTCATCCTTACCATATGCCTCCTTTATTTGTTGTCTAAAATTTGGTTTTAACTAAAGTTCAGCTAGAATAGCATTTTCCCCTGTGTGTTGTAGTCTAGCATTTATAGCTTTTAGGGTTACCATAAACTTCCTGCTCATAGCATTTGCTACCACATTAACTTTTCCTAGGTGGTAGTTTATTAAACAAATATAATCTTTAATTATTTCCAGGCACTTTTTTGCCTTAGGTTCAACTCTTTCTGATTAAAGAGATATTTTAGACTTTTATAGTTTGTGTAGATGTAACATTTCTCGCTATACAAGTAATGGCTCTAAATTTTCCAAGCAAAAACAATGGCAGCTAGCTCCAAATCATGACTAGGGTAGTTCCTCTTATGTGCCTTCAATTGTCTCAAAGCATACACTACCACTTTACCTTCCTACATTAATACATAACCTAAGCCATTAAGTGAGGCATCACTATATATCATAAAGATAGGAGCTTTTGTTAACATCTTCTTCAACTTGTCAAAACTTTCTTGACATTGTGCATGCCACTCAAATTTCACATTCTTTCATATCAATCTACTCATAGGAGTTATAATCATAGAAAATCCTTTCATAAATCTTCTATAGTACCTAGCTAAACCTAAAAAACTCTGTATCTCTATCACATTCCTCGAAGGTTCTCATTCTAACACTACCTTGACCTTGCTAAGTTCTACTCTAATACCCTCTATTGACACTACATGTCCCAAAAAAGCCACTTCATTTAGCTAAAATTTGCACCTACTTAACTTGGCATATAGTTGTTTCTCCCTCAGAGTTTGTAACATAACTCTGAGATTCATTTCATGTTCTTCTCTGGTCCTAAAATACACTAGGATATCATCAATGAATACCATAACAAATTGATCTACGTATGGTTGGAACACTATGTTCATTAAGTCCATAAAAGCTATTAAGGCATTGGTGAGCCCAAATGGCATCACTAGGAACACATAATGCTCGTATCGAGTCTTAAAAGTAGTTTTTGGAATGTTAGCTTCCTTAATTCTCAGTAGGTGATACCCAGATCTGAAATCAATCTTGGAAAATACACTTGCACCTCTCAACTAATTAAAAAGATTATCTATTCTAGGTAAAGGATATTTATTCTTCATTGTCAATTTATTTAGCTGTCTATAATCAATACACAATCGAAATGACCCATGTTTCTTTTTCACAAAAAAAATAGGGGCTCCCCAAGGTGATGTATTGGGTCTAATAAACCCTTTGTCTAACATATCTTATAATTGCACTTCAAGTTCTTTCAAATCAGTAGGTGCCATTTTGTAGGGAGTAATGGACATAAGAGTTATAGCAAGATACACCTCAATCTCAAAATCAAGATCTCTCTGTTGAGGCAACCCTAGCAACTTATCAGGGAAACATATTAAGGAATTCATAAACTATTGGGATCTATTTAGGATTTGGGGTGGAAGTATTGGTGTCAATGATATGTGCTAGGTAGGCTTTACACATTTTACGACTGAGTTTTCTTACTGTAATAGTTGAGATGAGATTATCAGGAAGGTTTCTCTCACCCATAATTGTTATTGCTTATCCCTCTATAGTCTGGATGGCTAACTTCTTATTTTTACAATCCACTATAGCCTGATGTTTAAATAATCGATCCATTATTGCCATATAGGATTATAGATTTGATTGCCTATATTTACATGCTTAGGTTTCAGTCCTCTATCATGTGCATGTGTAGTGCATACATAAGAATGTGTAAATCATGGGTCTATCAATGCCAAAACTGGAACATTAAACAAGTGAAGCATACCAGTAATAATATCTAGAGCTACTGCTTTTTCCTAAGCATTGATAGCATATTGCCTCATTGGTGCACTCTCTTTGGTAATGATCTCGGGCACCACAGGTAAAGTACTCTTCCTTTTTATTGAACCAACATTGCCCCCAGTGTCTCTTGTTACAAGTATTGCAATTCAAGGGTCCATTCCTATTAGCTGCTGGCCTTAGAGCACTAGAGGCTTATGGAGGTGGTCAAGGTCTAGCTGTAGAAGCCTGCCTAGACCTTTGAGATTGAGTCTACCTCTATGCTTAGTTCACTAACTAAGATTGTGACTGTGCCACTCTTCATCTCCTACTACCACCTAGGGCTGCACTGGACTGCCTAGTAGTGAACTATCTCTTCCTCTAAAAGAAATCCCTTTTCTCCTGTACCATTTCTTCTATATCATATGTAGATGCTACTAATACTACAAAGTCTATAACCCTCGAGTTAGCTATCTGCATTCTCAGTTCCATATTCCATCTTTTTAGAAACCTTTTGCATTTCTCCTTTTTCATTAGTGATAAACTCTTTAACATATCTTATTAATCTAGTGAAATCCTTTTCATACTCTAACACCATTCTCCTACACTATCTTAGATCTAAAAACTCCTACCTCTTCTTATCTTTGTATGAGTCCAGAATGAATCTCTTTTTGAACTCTTCAAAGAAGAACTCCTAGGTGAGATTTGTTGCTGCCTTCCTCTTCTTAATGGTATGCCACCAATGAAAGGCTTCTTCATGAAGGAGAGAAGTTTTACACTTGAAGCTCTCTTTTTTTAAACACTCTAGTTATTCTAGGATTCTAAAGGTTCTTTCTAACTAATACTCTACTTGAGCTGTTTCATCTTACTTTGTAGCTAGAAAATCTATAGCTCCCATCTTTTTAATCATTTCTAAAGGTGTCTTCTATAAAGGAGCTTAAGGTGGAAGAGGTATTAGAGCTAGTGGAGGAGGTAGAACTATTGTAGCTAAGGTATATCTTAGCAAATCTATTATATGTTGTAACAGTGCTAGGGATTCTAATGTCTATGGTTATGCTTGTGGTTATTGTTGCTATGCAACATCACTAGGTTCTGGTATAGCTTCACTACTAGCTCCATCCTTAACTGTTGTAGAGATATAACTACCCACTTCCTCTCTTTAAACTTCTAGTATCTAATCACTCATCTTGATTAACTACAAAAGAAACAAGACCTATCTGCCTCTTAGTAGTGCAATAGTTCAGAAAAAAAACCCTAGACACTGGCACTCATGTAAGATACCTAGGAATATATAACTTATGCTATGATAATGCCCAATGTGACACCTCCTATTGAACTCTGAAAGAAACCTGACAGAGATGCACTTCCTACTAGGTCACCCATCCTAAAATTGCTCTAGGTTTGCAATCCTCAACACTTATAAACTATTTTATAACTTTATCATATATTGCTTAATATCCTAGTTTCTTCCTTAATCATTCTTATATGAGGTATAACAGACCTAAAAAACCATGTAACAGACAATCAATAAGTTACAAAAAATTAGGCTGTACAATGGCTACCCAGATGACATTTTGAAATTTTTTTTCACTTGTAAAAGCACTTCTAATATTATTATCAATCTAACTCCTTCTACTAGATCCTTCAGGTACCCACAATAACCTCATCACACATTAACAAACACATCACAATCACATAGGGCCTCAGGCCTACAAATATCAGAAAATCATAGAAATAAGCCATTCAAATAATAATATGTTTATATACGCCACACCTACTTTTTTAATATATATAAACACTAGCTACTTCTAAGCATGGCAAACCCATAACCTACAGTATTTACATGAAGTGCTTACTAACAAAAGAAAAAAGGACATATATGTACCCTTCATAGTTTGTGCCACTACATTGCATAATCTTCGAGTTTGGATTGTTTACCTTTGAAACCTGTGCACCATAACTCTGGTACACTAAGTATAAAACTTAGTGGTAAATCTATTGCATTAAAAACATGTTGTATTCAAGCACTCAGATGCAATCACAACCTATAAGTATATATATGCAATGCATAAATTAAATTCATGCAAGTGACATTAATTCCATATTATCAGTTTCCCAGTTCATTTAATTACAACTATGTCACTGTATAATCTTAAATCAATTTAATCATTAGTGATTTGACATCAATCGAGTTTATACATTAATTAAATATAATTTAATAGGCTCAACTAGATAGACTACCCTTAAAGACACTAGACTAAGAGGGAATTAAAAGTTGTGTAGTGGCCCATATTTTGACACCAATCGTTACATTAGCTTGGTTTAATAGTAGGGATCAGTTCCCTTAAACCTCCTAATACTAGATAGGAGATAGCAGGGATCAATCCTTAGACCTCTTAATATCCAAATAATCACAGCAAGGAACTCCATTAGATACTAATGATCAGTCTTTAGATCTCCCAATATCTAATATCATTATCAA